>JAJOOO010007169.1:0-16304 GCA_029582685.1 Solanum piurae | reverse complement strand
ATACATATATATTGCATACTTAATTCACTTTTAATACATATTGCAGATTTAACATAGTATTGCTATAAATGGTAATAAATAAAAAGTATCGCTAAAATCAGTAATTATTTATTAAAAGACACCCATCCAAGTAATTTTTCCTTAATTAATTAATTAATTCCTACTGTAACAAAAGCCCATAGTTTTGGGTGGCTTCAGAGTTTTGGACCACGTTGGTAAGACATTTTTTAATTATTTTGTACACTTTTTGTTTCTGGAAAAAGCAAATTGAATACAAATTGTTTAAAGGGCGTGTGTTTCGAGGAGAGAAGGTTATGAGTTACTATGACTTACGAATATTATGATTAAAATCAAAATCTATTATAAATATATTTTATCGTGAATGCTTATTTAAATATTTTTATCATTGCAACCAAGTAAGTAATTTTTAAGCAAATCAAACAATAAGTAGTCAAGTAGACAATTTTATGAAAAGCATGACAGTTTTATCATTTATGTGTCTTATAATCAATGAGACGTAAGTAGCTCAAACAGACAACTTACAAGTAGTTTTTGAAAATTCTTGCAGTAACTTTCTTGAATTTGCAATTGAGCTGACGACTTACTAGTTACTCAAACAAACATCTCGTAATAACTTGTTTTCTTTTATAAAAAATGGTTAAATTAATTGAGAGAAATAAATCTCTATTCCTAACTTCTTAACATCTTTTGTTGTCTTTGTATTCTTATTTCATAACAAAATTATATTTGTTTCTCTTCAGTTTCCTATAGGAGGATATATTTTTCTACTTTAACTTCAGTTTCCTATTCCATGTAACTAAAATTTTGATTTCCTTATTATTCAAATACACATATTATTTAATTCATAGCTTTTTTGTATAACTTTAAGGACATGCTATTATTTCAACAAAAAAACCATCAACAATTTAGATATATCAATACTAATTTATAAAATTAATTTCGACATTTAAAAAAAAAAATCCCCATGTGCGGCTGTTGAAAAGTGGGACTCTTCATATAATTTAAAAAAAATAAATATGGAGTAGTTATTAAATTAAAAAGTACGGAATAATTTAAAAATTAGGATAAATAGAGGCTTAAACAGTAAACACTTGCTATCAATTACGCATGAAATGACGTATGGGCTCAAATTTAGGCCCACAAATGGTGGATCTGTGAGTGCGGGCCCATCGCGCAGTAGCAACGTGCATTTTAATATTTATATATATTAAATTAAAGTATTAAATTACCTTTCACATGCCTTCAAATTTCAATACAATATAGTTTGCCATCAAACAAAAATAAAAAAATAAGAGGTTAATTTGTTTGTATTGTTTTAATTTGACATAGAGTATAACAAAGTAAGAAGATTTTTGAATTTTATGATTTTAAATTAAAAATATATCAAATATATTATAATATTTTCTAATTACTTAAATATGTGATGCGGAACGTTGGAATTAAAAGATTGATAAAAAGGAAATGAATCATATTTTTCTGACAAATTAAAAAAATAAAGTAGGACAAATAAATTAATGGGAGAAATATATGAGGAATTAGGATGAAAATGTAGATTAAAAGGATTAAAAAAAATTAATTGGCTTGTCAGTATTTATCTGATTTTTAGTTGACTTACACATGTTGTGTAAAATTTCTTTTTATTTTATTGGTAGAATTAGTTGGGGGAACTTGAGAGGTGATCCAAATTTTATGATGAATTGTTGATTGTTAATAAGATTTACCATTATTGGTATTTATTTATATTTTGAGCGATAAATATATATTTTTAAAAATAATTTATTTCAAATAGAAGAGAAGAAGACGCTAATATGATCAATTTATTAGTAAAATATGTACCACTATTGAGAATGGATTGATTAGATAGGAAATTCTATTAGAGGGTTTGTATCTGATTAAAATATTGTTGACGAAAGCTAATCTGATTATAATAAGATAATTTTATGTATTTGTGGTCGCCCAACTACCACGATATAATATGTAGTATTAATTAAATAAATTTGAAGATATTTCATATAGTTTTTATAGTAATGAAAATTATTAAACTGTTTACCTGAAATGGTTATAATTTTAATAAATGGAACCACTGGAAATCAATATCGACTCAATAGATGCTACTTGCTAGCTAGGCTTATGAATTGTCACTTACCTTATAATAACATCATTTTTTTTAATGCATGTGCTTAATGCAAAAATTATAAAAAGTAAATAGCTGATAAAAATGAACTTATTAATTAATAAGTAAAGATGATAATATAATCATATCAAATTAATTTTTTTATTAATGTAAAATAATAACAAATAATGCGAACCAATATAATACGCAACAATCATCCAAACCAGCTATAAATCTAGTGCAACTGTGATTTGTCGAAAACTCAAAATAATACTCCATCCGTTCCTTTTTATATGTCACCTTTTTACTTTGCACTTGCATTAAAAAGTGATGTAACTTTACATTTCTACCCTTATTTAATTTTTTTGGAACTCAAGTTTTCAATCAATGAATGTGAATTAATTTATTTTGATTAATTAATTTAACCAATGAACATGAATCATTTACTTAGTTTTTCTAAATTGGTCAAATGTATATTTTCAATGCTAATAACTCACAAGGGTAAAAAAGGAACAATATGATAATTTATGCATTGATTTTATGAAATGAGAAGTATTATGAACCAACTATTTATAGAAAGGGATGACATATAAAAAGAAACGGATGGAGTAGTAATTTCCAATTTATTTTTTTATGTAATAAAGCTCTTTCTATTTTAGAACAGCACACTTGGTAAGTCATATTCTTAAATTATTCGTTAATACTATATGGGGTTAGACTTATCTTTTTTATTTTAAATTTTAATATAATGACTTATCATTTCTTTTATTTATATTACTTTACTAATATAATATGTATTTCTAAATTGTTACGTATAAAAAATCGAATCTTCTAATATCTTCTTAGCATGAATGAGTTTAAAGCAAATTAAGTCATGGGTGGCGTGTATCATATCTAAAATATTTTTCTGTTAGTTGGTGGTCACGTTGTCATGTGAAATTATTCTTAAAATATAAGTATGATGATTTCTACATTTGTATTATCTTATTATTTTAATACTTTTATTATATTAAATTAAATAAAAATATTGTCCATTTTCATGTGCTTCGTTGAATTCAAAAATTCATGGATCTCGTTTGAATACAAAAATTTCAAGATTCCTTACTTCGTTTCTTTTTCCCTTTTAATAATATTTTAATTAAATAAACTTATTGATAGAGTATTCAATGACATTGCCTTTTTTTTAATGGATTGAAATATTCAACAACAAAAAAAATAAAATATGCGATCATTCAAGGAACCCAACCTTTTTTTTTGGTTGAAAAAGAATAATAATAATAATAATGATTTCATCATCATTTTTATACGATGAGCATAATTTCATATTTCTAAAACATAATATCAGAGCATTTGTTGCATTGACTTTTTGCCAAATCCATAGTTTGGACTTTGAAGTAAAATGTTTAGCATGTTTGATTAGTCTTCTCCATAATTATATACCGTCGGCCGTCGCGTACGCGGGATTTTTTTTAAGCGATGTCAATATTTGAAAATTAATAAACAATAAATGATTGATATAATAACATTATATTAATAAAAACTATTTAAAACATACTAATAGTACGTAAGTCGAGTAAACTACTAATCATTCCTCGACGAGTTTTCAAAATATTCTAGTGAAATTGGTTTATTTTAGCCTAATTTGATAATAAATAGGAGGTTGAGGTTCGAATTCCTATAATATTACACTTTTCTCTGAAAATGTCTCAAAAATAAAAGTCAAATTCAGCCTTTCTGAGGCTTGAACTCGGGCCGCATTGGGGCGAATTACCATTCCATTTGGTTTGCAAATTAAAGCAACGAGCCAAGAAGCTCAGTTATTCAAGCAGTGCCATTAATGTTATTTGTAGGAATATTTTTATTTCTTCAGATTTTTTTATATATATAATACTAAATTTTTTCAATGAATCAGTGTCGGTCCACATAGGATGGGTCCGCCCCTGATTTTATATATATATATATATTTTAATATTTATTTTTAAAAATCAAGATTTTTTTTTTAAAAATAAAATAAAATAAAATAAAGCTAGCTTACATGATGAACTTCGCTGCACATTTGAGGTGGAGAGTTCAATCTCCCTCGACAGCGTAATATTAAGTTGATTTAATTTAATTTTAAATGTTGGTTAATTTAATTCTAAAAAAACAAAAGTAAATTGAGACAAAAGAGTTAATTTTAAGAAGAAGGCCGAATAGGATGGTCAAATATGCCATCGAACTTTCAAAAAAGGCTCATTTATGCCATCCGTTAAAAGTTTGGCTCATCTATGCTATTACTGTTTAAGAAAAGGCTCATTCATGCCATTATTTTTTAACGGTGGTTTTGCAAAACCATTTTTTACACGTGGCCAATTACAATTCGGCCACGTCATTATTATTTTTATAGTAAAAATCAAAAATTCTGAACAAACATTTTAACGGTGGTTTTGCAAAACCATTTTTTACACGTGGCCAATTATTATTCTGCCACGTCATTATTTTTTTATAATAAAAAAATAAAATTCTGAAATTTGATTTTTATTATTAAAAAATATAATGACGTGGCTGAATTATAATTGACCACGTGTAAAAAATGGTTTTGCAAAACCACCGTTAAAAAATAATGGCATGAATGAGCCTTTTCTTAAACGGTAATGACATAGATAAACCAAACTTTTAACGGATGACATAAATGAGCCTTTTCTAAAAGTTCGATGGCATATTTGAACCTTTTCCCATTAATTAATTACTCTATTATAAATGGTACGTTATACTATATGAATACTTCACGTGTTTTGATACGTGTAATTGTAGGATTCTCTCTCGTGCTGCCATTGGACAACGTGATTTTAATGACAGAGGGTAAATATTATTTCCTCTATCACAATTTACGTGACACATTTTAAATTTCAAAATTCAAATAAATCTATTTGATTATTAATATTTCATATATTTTTTAAATAATTTAGATTATAATTATTGTGAGTTATAATATTTTTTACGTAATATATATATAAATTTTATTTAAAAAATTTATGTGTGAATTCTCGAATAAATTTAAATTACTTGACTCTGTCGAAAAAACGAGATATATCACTTAAATTAATTAAAAAATAGTATTAATAAAGTAACATCACCGAAAGCGTAGAGTGTTTACGCATCTTATTTTTGTTAGAGAAGCAGAAATTTGTTTTCATTAGACCATTATTTTAAGAAAAAATGTCAAAAGTAATTCAGAATATAGAATAATAGAACTACAATTTTTTTTTAGAATAATAGGAACAAAAACAATAGATATTTTCTGTCGTATATTAGTTAATCTTTTTTTAAAAAAACTAGATGCCTCAAATGATTTGTCAAGATCGTTTGGTAGAATGTATAAAAATAATATTTAATAGAATATGTTAGTAATGTTTGTATTAGTTATATTTATATTAGTTATGTATAGAATATTTCTTATGAATTGTTTGATTTGATGAATTAAAAATATTTATTTATAAAAGTATCTTTCACAATTATGATTAAAATTTTTAAGAATAATTGAATCCTTAACGATGATAATGCATATATTAAATCCCTTGTATTACTAACCGATAAAGTGAGGGTAATCTCGAAGGAATCAACGGCAGTGATATTATCTGATAAATAAAAAAACAAAGGTGTGACTTCATTTAAAACCTTACTAGTATTCTATTTCCCTCACATTTCTCCTTTCACAATAAACAAAGAAGTAGTTTTTGAAGCAGAGAGAGAAAAAAACAGAGCTATATGTCTTGAGCAATTCTCCTTTCAACTACTATTAAACAATCTTCTCAAATTCCTCAAGTTCAAACTGAAGAAAAATGGAGAGAGATTTCATGGGGTTGACTGTGAAGCAAGAAGTTCTTGAAGAACCTATAGATCCAGGTAACCATATTCTTTTTTATAACTTCATGTTTTCCCTTACAAGAGTGAATCTTTTTCCAGTTAGTACATGTTATTCATGTTTCTATGGAATATTTCTTCTGTAAATCAGCTAAATAGTATTGAAACTCATATAGCCTATAGGTGTTCAAGAATCGAATTGGGTCTCAATCTAACTAAGAGAAATTCGAGATTTTAGTTTCGGTTCTTGAAATTTAACTTTTTTTTTTCTGAAACTCCAAACAGAGAAAGGGTATTTTCTTATTCGTCAAAATAAACTTTTTTTATATTGCTTTATTATAGGTTTGACACCTAAACTATCACTTTTTTCGCGAGTATGAACGTTTTTATTTCCTAGATGGTGGTAATTCAGGTTTTTCACCTGCGAAAGTGTGATAGTTTTGGTGTGTTTTAGTGCTGAGAGCAAAGGTAGTGTGGTCCACGTTGAGTGGGAATACTTCAAATGGGGAAATTTAAAAAAAGGAACAATTTATGTAGGGTTTGGTTTTTTTTTAAAAAGATGGAACCTTTGAGGTAGGCTTTAATTTGTTTAGCGTAGTCCATGCACCTTTTTGAATGCATTGTGTGAGCTTTATTTTATGAAGAATAAATTTTTTAATTTAGATGATTTGTGAAACCCCACAAGTCATCTTCTTTCATGATTAAATTATTGTGGGATAGTACCAAGAACATGAATAAACTACTTATCCTCTCCCATTAGAATAAGGTAGTATTATTAAAGAAATCCCAACTAGTATGGTTTTCCATGTTCTTTACTTCTGCTTGCATTGGTAAATACAACATTGTATACTAGTATTATATAGCACATGAGAAGCTTAGCAGCCTGTATTTAAATACCTTGAAGGCAAGAACATGTTCACCCCTTTTTCAGCTGCACTGGTGAAGCACTTTTGAATTATTTATTTGATCATATTGTCTTATTTTAAGGGAAAAAGAAGGTCTTGGTAAAAGCATAGAGTGTTATGACAATATATAGATTCGTGGGTCGGCGTTTTGTCTTTCTTTTCTGAATGTATACTTCAGCAAATTTTTTTACCAAAGAGTTGTTTATTAATTAGGTAAGTAATTAATTGCATTCGTGTGTATTCGTAGAGTTGAAAAGTTGAATTAGGTATTTCTTATACATCAGAAGCTTGTAAGTAAATATAATGTTGGATGCAACTAAGATGGTATCTTCTTCTTTCTCTTTTCTTGTGATTTTGCAGCACCTTTAAGAAGTTCAGCGATGCAGTGGTCATTCTCGAACAACGTCTCTGCTCATCCTCAATACTTCTCTTTCAAGAGTGCTCCAGAGGATAAACCGAAATTTGGTTTTGATTCTCTTGCATCAACTGGATTGGTGACTATAACGACAACTGAAGCTGTCGATTCGAGTCATCGGACATACTCTGATGTCACACAGGTTTGTTATGGATCTTCGTGACCTTTTTACTTTTATCATACCAGAGATCTTGTATGAGTACCTTCCCAATTTGCTTGCTTTTCATTAGTTGTTCATCTAAATGTCAGAAAAATATGATGCTTGAAAGACAAGGTGGAACACACTACACAACGACAACTTTCTCTCCTCATCACTATGATGCACACTCTGTGCATCGATGTCACGGAGTCAGAGTGCTCCCACTTGCGAGCCCAACTAATCAGATTTCTGTATCTATGACTATGCCTGGTCATAAGTCTTTTATTACTCCTGTTGGACAGAATCTGATAACTACTGTAAATCAACTCCCTGGTGCGGGAGCTCTGGTTGTTAGCCCCATTTCAGCTATTCCCTCTAGCAGCGCTGTTGTGGGCACCACTGATTTAAGGTATGTTAGCTAACATTGATATAAAATGTCTATTGAGAAAACTTGTACTGAAGGGAGACACTGAGTTTGTTGTGGATCGTTATTGGCAGGGGTGCTCCCAAGACTCCCCCAGGTCCTGCCCAGTTGACCATCTTTTATGGTGGTTCTGTCTGTGTTTATGACAATGTTTCACCAGAAAAGGTAAATGCTCTACAACTTTAGGTTCTCGTTGGTCTCATCAATCTATCTTATGTCGACTATCTTAGCAATTATTTCTCTGTTTTTGGATTAGGCTCAAGCTATTATGTTGCTTGCTGGAAATGCACCACCTGTTACACCAAATGCAACATCTACTCTATCTCCAGTTCAGGCGCCTATACCTAAGTCCTCAGCCATCGACTCTTTCGTTGTAAATCAGTGCCGCAATACAACACCTACACTTGCCATCCCCATTTCTATAACATCCCATGGTGGCGCGTCATCTGCCAGAGTGTCTAGTAATACAAATGGAGTAACTATTATCAAATCAATAGGAGTTCTTCCATCTCCTTCTCTTAAAGCAGAGCCTTCCAAAGTTGCCAGTTCCATAGGATCTTTTCCTGCCTCCCTCGTTCCATCAGGTATTTGTCGTGCTTTCCTAACTGAATTGCTAATCACAAAGATCATTGACCAATTTTTTCACTCGTACATTATGTCAGTATAATAATTTCGACATTTCTCATTTGCAGCTGTGCCTCAGGCACGCAAGGCATCATTGGCTCGGTTCTTGGAGAAGCGCAAGGAGAGGTAATTTGGGGTTTGTTTTCATTTATTCAAGTTGGTGATTGCTAGTCTGGTTTCCCCTCTAAGCTTATCGTGTTCTTGAAAATCCAGGGTAATAAGTGCATCACCTTATCCTCCCAACAGCAAGCAATCCCCAGAATGTAGCACTCCTGGACTTGGAAGTAGAAGCCTCTCTATGAATTCTTCAGGCTCTTGTCCTCCCCACATAATCAATTTGGTCAAGTAGACCATGCATTGCCAAAGGCGGCAAAATAATGTAGACACAAAATGAAAGAGTGTACCAGAAAGATTATTTTGAACTATTAAATCGCATTTGTTTAGACCTCAATACTTAAAAGTTTTTTCTTAGATACAATTACTCTAGGTTGTTTTTCCTTGTAAGCATTATCAGAGCCTTTTGCCTGATGAAATTACTACAAGCTTTTTGTAGGTTTTCCATTTTTGCCAATGTAAAGAAGCATTATTTTTCTTCAAAGTTATGTTTTTTATTCTTCTGTGAGTCCCTTTGTGTACAAGTGTGGAAAGATAGTTCTTGTAAATTCACACCATTTTTGTACACATAGGGATGAATTTCAAAGCCATGACAAAATACAGATGAAATCGAGTTATCTTTTTTTGGCATAAAGGGACATGATGATAACGTTGTATAGAAATTTGTCCTATGTTTGATGACTAGAGTAAAATTTGTATTCCCAAGATCTTGAATTTTCAGGTCACAAGAACTCTGTTAGTCAAATAAAGACAATTCTCACACAACTTGTGTGCGTACAAAATAAAATTTCTAGAATCTCTCTTTTTAGCTGATAATATGTCGAAGTTTTTTCGAAAACATAAATTTTGTCTACAGTTTATCTCCATTGCCCATGTCACTTAGGAGGTTTCACGAGTATGTTATTATTGTTGTTGGCTTGTACCATATATTTTTTGTGGTTTTCAAATATGGAATGAATTCACCTTGTTTTATTCAAGAGGCGTGATAAATTTTAATTTGTTCATAAAGTTTTGTTTTCAGCTTTCTTTTAAATTTCACACACACATATATATATATTTTGATAAATAATTGGTGATAATTAAATTAAAGGTAGAAAAGACAAATATTTGTAGATACATAAATAGTTAATGTACTTTTTGACCATTAAGAGAAAAAGAAAAACCCTGGTATCCTGCGGACAAAGTAGTGGAAATTGAGTAAAACTAAGACAGAGAGAGAGAGAGAGAGAGTGGACTGGTGAGGACGATGATGGATACTGAGAAGCTTGAAGACCTAAAGCATTTTGTGGAGCTTTGCAAAGAGAATCCTTCAATTTTACAAAATCCTTCCCTAACTTTTTTCAAGACCTTTCTCGAAAGGTACTTGTCATTTTTTTCACAACCCTTTAGGTTTTTTGATCGAACCAACAAATTGATTAATTGTTTCATTGTTGAATGAATTGATTACAGCTTGGGTGCTCAAGTTCCTTCGTCGGTTAAATCTGTAAGCTTCCGCTAGCAATTCGCCCTTTCTGTAATTTTTTATTTTAGTGATTGCTGAATGTTTTGTCACTGTTTTCTGCTTTGAACAGAAGAAAAAAACCTAATTTTGATATTGCCAAATGGTTAAAAATTGTGATTTTGTTTAATTATTAATGTGTACAAATGAATTTTATGATTAGTTGATCAATGTGGGGGTGGAGATTAGTTTTTATTTTGTAAGAAGGAAATTGCTAGGGTCCATTATACTTCATGATATTTGGTATTTTGAGAAATGGTGATCGTTTTCGCCTGAGCCAAATTAAAGATTTACAAAGCGTGACATTCAGTGTGAAACGGGGAAATATTGTTTACCAAGGAATGAGTTTGCAGGAACAAGGTGGAGAGGAGCATCATGATGAACTGGATGAAGACATTATAGAATCTGATGTCGAGTTGGATAACACTGATATTGTGGAACCTGACAATGATCCTCCACAACAGGTATGTCATGAAGGGGTTAGGTGGATGTAACTTTGGCGTTCTTTTGTGTTTAATGAGTTTTTCTTTGTTGTCTAATTGTAGATGGGAGATTTTACAAGTGAAGTAACAGATGAAAATCGAGATGCTGCTCAAATTTCAAAAGCGAAAGCACTGGATGCAATATCTGAAGGCAAGCTAATATTTACCGAATTGTGTAATGAAGATTCCTTTTTACAATATTGATTAGGGAAGTTCCACCTTACTAGAACTGTACATTTCTGGCAGGCAAGCTTGATGAAGCCATAAATCATTTAACTGAAGCTATTTTGTTGAATCCAACTTCTGCAATATTATACGCAACAAGAGGTTTGTATTTGGCCTATTTACCATCTTAATGTTTGTTATTTTGGCTTTGTATCATGTCCTTCATGTGGTCTTTTGACAAACACCAATGTCTATGCAGCTAATGTCTTCATTAAGCTGAAAAAACCCAATGCCGCGATCCGCGATGCTGATGCTGCTTTAAAGGTATTTCAGAAGTTATTTCCAGCCATGCTTACATAAGCTAGAAAGAAATTTTAGATTCATTTATGTTTGTGACTGTATTTTTGAGTCCTAAGTCTAATAGCACTTGCATCATTTCATTAAAGGTCAACCCTGACTCAGCAAAAGGATACAAAGTGAGGGGTATGGCTCGAGCAATGTTGGGCTTATGGAAAGAGGCAGCTAGCGATCTTCGTGTGGCATCCATGATAGATTTTGATGAGGAGATTGCCGAGATACTTAAAAAGGTCAAATATTCAAATTTCTCCTTGTCCATTACGCCTTCTCCCTGATGTACCCAAACCATCTGAATGGTTCACAAAATTTTCTACTACTTGTAGTTCAATTTCGTTGTTTTTACTTAACTTAAGAGTAGGGGAAGGAAAAAATGTCTTCAAACTTCAAAATGAGTTCTTTGGCCTGGAAATATGGCAGGTTGAACCTAATGCTCACAAAATTGAAGAGCACTGCCGAAAGTATCAACGGCTGCGAGAAGAGAAGAAGTTGAGAAAAATTGAGCGTGACAGTCAACGGCATCAGGCAGAACCAAAGGTGTTTTAAAGTGTTTTGAAAGTATTTAGTCACTAACTGGCTGCTTTTCATTATTCTTGACATCAATTTGCACTGCAGGCAGCTAATGAAAAGAGTAAAAAGAAAGAACAGCAATCTGAACATGAAGCTTCTGTAAGTTTTCTTGGGTATACTTTTGTGAAACTGCTGTCACACGGTGTGATTTCCGGATGTAAGAAGTTCACTGTTTGTGATCTTCCATGAGTTTCAGCCATTGGCATCAGTTCATAATTTAGTTTGTACCTAAAGCTGACATCCGTGTTGTTAAGACATCATTTGATTGGTTATTGACTACTCATTTCCGAGCTCCAACTTCCCAGCTTAGTCCCCCACTCTAAAGTTGTAGACTTGGCAAATAAAGAGCTCAATTAACTTCTGTCTGTCGTCTTCAACTTTGTTCATTTGCATTTTATTTTTCTGTTTGTCTTGTGCAGCCTGTGTTATATCCTCCTGCCTAGTTTCAGCTAGCATCCAGTTGGATCCATTTTCCTACTTTGACCCGTTACCTCATCTCTCTTTACTTTGTGGTAGGGCATGGCGAAGGGGTGGGGGGGTGGGGAGTAATATTATTGACAAAAAGTATGACATTTGTTTACGTAATTTGCTAAACACGGTTAACAATGGTATTCTTTGATCTTTACAAGTGGCAAAAGACGACTAGGGAATAAATCTGGATTATTGAGTTGGCCTGCTATTTAAATTTTGACTCTTCCCGTTCTGCAGCCCCTTTATGACTCTGTTTATAGATTCATTTCTTCTTATAATGAGTTATGCTTTTTTCAAAAATATGATGCAGGATCCTGACTCTGCTTCTGATTTAAATTATGGTATGATCTTCATTTTCGAATTCACTACTCATTTATGATTTGACATTTGATGGTTGAATTAAGTGTATCTAGCATTCTTTTTTATCTGTCGTGACTGATAGTTCATTCTTGACAGTAGTCCTCATGTTATTGTAGTGCCCAGCATTTGTTATTATAATATTGACTTTGGAAATATGGTATCATTCTTTTGCCAGTAGATAGTTTATCATAATTAACATATCCATCAGGATGTTCCTGCGATTATCCAGGTTTTGGTTGACCTACGGGTATACGTTCAATGTAAGCTGAAGTGATAAGAAATTCAAAACTGATATGTACAATCCTTAACTGATGAAAAATTCCTAGCATCGCCGCCATAGTCGTTCTTCTTCCTTGAGCTAGTCTGCTGTTATCTATAATAAGCTGTAGTTTGTAAAAACTATCATATTTTATCCAGTGAACTGGTTAATGACCACCTGAAAGTATAATAAAAATTGATAGCTTAAAGCCTTAGACGCTGCTACAGAAATATAGATGTGCAGATATTGATGTAGATATTTGTGCTACATGCACCCAATCGCCTGGTGTGATGGTGTAGCTGGTTTTCTAGGTTTTATTAGGTACCTTCTGGTAATTGCCTGATAGTTTATCATATCAGTATTAAGAGGTTGGCAGTTCTCATTGTCATGGGAGGAAGTGCAAAAAGCTGTTGACCATTTGGGGGTGGGGTGTGGAGATGCCGGTGTGGGTGTGTTATATGATGGTATATTATGCTGTGAGAAGTGAAAAATGAGGGGGAGGCTGCTAGTGGCTGTGAGATGATGTTTTGGTAAAGCTCTCGAGTGTTTGGTTATATTTTGAAGCTACAGGGCATGTAATCTTTGCTTTCCAGAACTTTGTTATGTTAATTTCTTCAAGAAAACTTGTTTTACTCTCATTTTCCTTGTGCTATTTGTCATTTGGGTTTTCATTAACACCATGATGAATAGAAGTATGTTTTATTCTGCAAAGTAGTAGTGCGGCTTTCATTTGAGAGGGACAAGTCTACATATTTATGCAATAAATTAACTTGTTTATTATATACAGGAAAAATTGTTGGTATCCATTCTGTGAGCGAACTAGAGACGAAGTTAAATGCTATTTCAAAAGCATCACGTCTAGCTATCCTTTACTTCACTGCAACATGGTGTGGACCATGTCGTTTTATTTCTCCATTTTATACAAGCCTGCCTGAAAAATATCCAAAAGTTGCATTTTTGAAGGCTGATATTGATGAGGCTAGAGATGTGGCTTCAAGATGGAACGTCAGTAGTGTTCCAGCATTCTTTTTCATAAAAAACGGCAAGGAGGTCGACAAGGTTGTAGGTGCTGACAAGAATTCACTGGAAAAGAAGATCGCCCAGTATGCAGGCTAACTTTGCAAATAGTCTGCTGTGTTGTGAATTAAATGCCTTTGCTTTGTCGAAATAAAAGGCATATTTATTTATTTTAACTATCTTTCTGTGGAGAAGTGTTTTCAAGGTTTACTAATTAGACTCTTGTAAAAATATCTGATGCAACTTGATTCAAGGAGATTTCTGAAAGTTTCTTTTGATGAATCTAAGCAGATATATATGAATAGCTGACCTTATTGATCTTATAAATAAAAAAACTAGGCAACTTATTTTACATCTGAAAATATTTTAATTGCCGGACTCTCATGCTATTAGTTAGTTAACTGATTATAGTTAGTCGGTTAGGATAGCAGTTAGGATATTTTTCCTGATTTGGCTTAGCTGCATACAAGCTATGTATATATATATATTCCTTCTCATTTTGTCACAGAAGAATTCTCCTTCAGTTAGTTCCTCTTTCAATTGCCAGCTATGGCTTCGATTGAGTTCTCACCATGGCTCTGAAGTTTAGTATAGTATCAGTGATACATGCAATCGAATTTTCTTGGAGATTAGTGAAATTCAGTACGAATTACTTCTGGATCTGGTTCGATTCGTAGTTTTTAATTCATTTTTGAGTAAACTTCATAACCAATTCAAATATTACATCTATGGCGGGTGCGGAAGATACTCTCACTACTACTGCTAGTGTTATAGGCATTGCTCTCTATATACATCCCTCGGATAGCCCTGGGACGGTGCTGGTTCCAGTTCAATTTGACGGAGAAAGATATCAATCCTGGAGGATAGGAGTTATGCAAGCTTTGTCAGAGAAAAACAAATTAGGTTTCATTGATGGGAGTTGTGGAAAACAAGATGCAATCCGTCAATGGAAGAGGTGCGATGATATGGTAACAACATGGATATTGAATTCCATGACTAAGGAAATCTCGGACAGTGTGGGATATGTCAATGACTCCGCGGAACTTTGGAAGGTACTGGAGGATAGGTATGATCATGCTAATGGATCAAAAATATATGAAATACAGAAAGATATTAACAATCTCACACAAGGAGTTTTGGATATCACTGCCTACTACACAAGGATGAAGAAGTTAGGGGAAGAATTGAGCACTTTGAATCTGAGAAGTCAGTGCGATAGCTTGTGCATTAGTGGTGCTAAGGATATTATAAACAAAGCAGAACAGGATAGACTCTTGATCCAATTTCTCATCGGATTGAATGAAGTGTACTCCGTGGTGAGGGGCAATATCCTCACGATGAATCCACTCCCTTCCATGGCACAGGCTTTCTCCTTACTGATCCAGGAGGAGAAACAAAATGTATGACATCTGTTTACGCAATTTGCTTAACACAGTTAACAATGGGATTCTTTGATCTATACATTTTAATCCATGCTCTAAGTCAAGTGGCAAAAAATAACTAGGGAATAGATCTGGATTATTGAGTTGGCCTTTATTACTCTGTTTATAGATTAATGAGTTAATTCTTTTTTCAAAATATGATGCAGGATCCTGACTCTGCTTCTGATTTGAATGATGGTATGATCTTCGTTTTTTCGAATTCACGATATTTGATGATTGATCTAAGTGTATCTAGGATTCTTTTTTATCTGTCATGACTGATATTTCATTCTTGACAGTAGAGTATTTACTCTCATTTTCCATGTGCTATTTCATTAACAAGTGTGTGGCTTTCATTTGAGAGGAACTTGTTTATTATGTACAGGAAAAATTGTTGATATCCATTCTGTGAAGGAACTAGAGACGAAGTTAAATGCTGCTTCACAAGCATCACGTCTAGCTATCCTTTACTGTACTTTCAAAGAGTCTCTAAACGATGGACCATGTCGTTTAATGTCTCCATTTTATACAAGCCTGCTCCCAAAATATCCAAAAGTTGCATTTTTGAAGGTTGATATGTATGAGGTAAGAGGGGTGGCTTTAAGATGGCACGCTCATGGTATTCCGTCTTTCATTTTCATAAAAAACGGCAAGGAGGTTGACAGGGTATTTTGTGATATGAATACACTGGAAAAGAAAATCGTTCAATATGCAGACTAACTTGATTGTGAATCAAATGCATTTTGCTTTTGTTGAAACAAATGGCAGAGTCTTTTTTTCAACTTTCTTTCAGTGGAGAAGTGTTTTCAATGTTTACTAAGTACACTCTTGTAAAAATTTCATCTGATGCAACTTGATTCAATGAAACTTCTGTTGTTTTCTGGTTCCTGAAAGTTTCTTTTGATGAATGATTTTACTATAGTTTGGTACTTTGGTTAGTTGAAGCACTGGTTCGTGCCAACGAACCCTGCTCATGGCCACTAACTCGTTTTCTTGAAGTTCATAGCTACAAACATAGTTGGTTGACACAAACTTTCAGCAATTGCCTTCAAACTTTTGGCCACGAATTGAACAAACAACGAATTTCTTGGGTTGTTCTTCCTTTAAAT
>JAJOOO010007168.1:0-19061 GCA_029582685.1 Solanum piurae | reverse complement strand
TTAATCATTTTTCTAATATCGTATCCTTGTAGTTATACGAGATCTTACTCCAACAAAATGACTTTTGCAACAGTGAAGGTATGAAATTAATTGTAGAAATAATTTTCATGAAAATTGGAAATAATTAATTTATCTCAATTTAGTCAGATTGAGTTTTATTTAACGAGACTTATTTTAACTTTATATTTGTATTTATGTTTGTATTTTATTTTTAAAAAAAATAGGGATCAGGACACACAGCTTGTAGATACAAACCTGAAGAATGTTTTGGTATGTTCAAAAGATGGATAAATCATGATCCTCTATAAATAGTCCTCAATTTCATCTATATATCTTCTCTCTATTTTTATTTTAATGAAATAATCTTTTCTTAACTCTTGGAGATCAATTTTATTGCCCACAATATCATTGAAAAGAATAATCATGTATTAAATTGTGAATGAATCAGATATTATGTAGTTATTCTTGAATTCGTATCATAATATTAGCTTCAGTTATGCAATATTTCTTTTGAGTGTTCATAAGTGCATTTAAATGATCTAAAAATGTTAATAAAAAAAAGCTCTAAATTTGAAGGGAAGATGTATTACTCCTAAACACCGTAGGAAAGTATCTGATAAATGCAAATTACATTATTCGATACATGATTTTAAGTTTATGAGTTCTGAATATCAAAACAGGATAACAATTGATTGGAATAGATTAGACATACATTGGATTCTGTCTGTCGTAGATCCACCCTTGCTAATTATCTAGGTCTTTTCAACTAGAAGTGCATGCAAGTCTTTAATGAAGTTATCGATGTAGTTACTCATGAAACCAGGACTCGAAAGAAGTTCCTTCCATTTCTTATGATTCTCTTTCACAAGACGACCAATTTGGCTATCTTTATCCATCACACATTTGACAGCCTTGCACAAATTCTCTTTAGTAAACAAATCGTTTTCATCTTTCTCCACTTCTACACCAACCTTAAGTTGTTTTTCCATCAGCCTAGCATTAAAAATGTGATCAATAGGCCTTGGCAAAAGTACCAATTGACAATCACACAGCGCCAAAGACTCCCACATCGACCCATAACCACAGTGAGTTACGAAACAACC
The DNA here is from genome assembly GCA_029582685.1 of Solanum piurae. NCBI lineage: Eukaryota > Viridiplantae > Streptophyta > Magnoliopsida > Solanales > Solanaceae > Solanum > Solanum piurae. Next base: position 17,958 of record JAJOOO010007168.1, on the reverse strand, counting down.
AATTGATTTGTGTCTTAAAATCTCCAATTGTGGCACCCAGCAATCGAGAATCAGTCCTCTTTCTTGAACCCTTTGTTTGAATCCCTCTGGCAGTGCTTCTTCTACTGAATTTGTCCCTTGAGGTGGCTTAACAACTAAAAGAAATGGTAACTCAGTCAGTTCAAAGCCTAAAACAAGTTCTTGAAACTGCTTCTTTTCAAGAATCAATTGACTCCCAAATGCACAGAACACTACTGATGCTGGCTCGAATTTCTCAAGCCAATTCGATATTCCGTGTTCTTCTAAAGGCTCCTTTTTCGGCTCAGAAATAACAGGTCCTGTGTACAGGACTGGCTTTTCAAATTGTGTTGAGATGTAGTCACAAAAGGTTCCTTCAATCTCTCTACATGTTTTCATAGCTATTGCGTCACATCGTGTCATTCCCTTCTTTACTCGTTCATAAAATGTCACCCCCTTGCCATATTCATGAAATATAAATGACAACAACTTAGCTTCACATTCGCGCAACACCACAGTAGTAGAAGGGTAACCTGGAGATCCAACAATTGACCACATCTTTAGATAGCAAAATAGAATAGCAGTTATTCTAGCAAATCATGGCACTAAATGATACATAATAGTATTACAAAAATTACAGTTTTGGCGATTCTTCCTTTGGTTGTTCCAAACAAGCTATAGAAGCAGTTGCGGAGACAGGAAATTCAAATTTGGGACCTAAAACAACTTTTGAAATCCCATTAAGCCGTAACCACTACAGTTAGAAAAAAGTTCTTAATGTCAAACAAGAAATTCTTCCTTATTTATTTACACTGAATAATTTTTCAATCGTACTAGCTCCGCCCTTGATGAGAAGAAGACAAATGAGAATTACATATATTAGGAAAACCTCAGCTTGTAAATTGTAATGACTCAAAATTATCAAGTGCAAATACCAGCGTAATGTCTTTTGCTTACTAAATACTATATAGCCCGTGGCGAATGTAGGTTTGAACATAATATACTCGTTCAGTAGAATTCAATAGTTTTAGTCTAAACTTCTTATTTGTGATTAAAAAAATTCACTACTAAACATGTACAAAATTAAATTAAGAACATCGCATATATTTATTTATACGGAGAAGGGTTTAACACAAATATACCCTTCGTTTACCTTTTGGTCCCAAAATGCCCTCGGATTAAGCCCTATTATATAAGGAATATGGATATATTCAATTTATCTCTAATATCTTGTTTATAAACTATAGTTTGCATATATTCAAACAAAACTTCAGCTATAAATCAATCTAATTTCAAACCATGTCCAAACGGAACCAAGATTCGCCTTTGAATATAACTACACCAAAAAAGCACAAAAAAAAAAAAGAGGAGGAGAAGGGTGACCTGGTGGTGGCTTTACTAATTCAGCTGCAGTTGATGCCATAAAAATAGCCTTATCCGGTGATCGAATCGATGTTACAGATGATATAGCAGGGCAAACAACTCTGTAAAACAGAGTCTTGATACCCCCAATTTCTAGTGCTAAATCAGGAATCCAATAAGCAAAATCAAAGAAAACAAAATGGGGTTTTAGATTTTGAAGAAAAGATTTGATTTCATCATACAATTCATCAAAAGCTGTTGCTAATAGACTCTCCAAAGATCTATGAACATCAGCTGTAGTCTCTGCTCCATATGGAAGGCCATCAACATGAGGTATTGTCAGTTTATGGAATTTAATGAGATTTGGGTAAAGATTGAGTTTTTGAAGTCTAATTTCAGCATTTTTGGGCAACAAGAATGTAATTTTGTGACCTCTTTTTGCAAGTTCATTTGAGAGGTTCATAAATGGGATTAAGTGACCAAAAGCAAGCCATGGGAACATCACTATTTCCATCTTTTTCTTTTTCTCTTTCGCATTTGATGAAGTGCTACTTTATTTTATCATATTTGTTTTTTATTAGAGTTGGGGGTTAGTGAGTTTTTCTTTTTTTTTTTTTTTTGGGCGGGGGTGTTAGTGGGTTGGTGGATAGGGATATGGGTATCTTTTAAAATTATTATTAAAAAATAAAATGGATCGGTTAGTTGGTTCCCTATCTTCGTCGCAGAGAGACTTTAATATCGTCAGAAACAGGAGATGGTTAAGACTTATACGCTGATATGCTCCTAGAATATATAGGAGTCTATGGTTCTATTGTTGTTGTTGATGGAGGTACACATCCAACTTGTCATGTGAAACAATATACGAGAAATGAATGATTAACCTGCAATGTCCAATAATAAATTTTAAAAAAAATACTACTAAAGAAAAATAAAGATAGAAAAAAAATGATAATATCTCAAATGGTCATTATTCATGATTCAATTTTGGTAGTTCTCTTAGAAACTTAGAAGGTCAGATATACTTTCAATTGAGCGACTTTGAATTATAAAACAAAGTTAAATGACTTTCTAAATGAATGTAATTTTGTGACCTCTTTTTGCAAGTTTATGTTAGGACCGAAATAAGCAGGTGTAATGTGGAAGCTAACAAAGCAAACCTCGAAAGACCATGAGTAATAAGACAAACGAGAAACACACCAAAAGACACAAAGATTTAACGTGGTTCGGTCAATCGACCTACGTCCACAAAGGAGATGAGCAATCCACTATAAATATGAGAGTACAAAATATAGAGAGAAACAACCTCAACCAATTCACTCAGAATACATGGGAGGTTCACACAAGTGATAACGTATCAAGCTTATGTCCCACAAATTCTCCCTCTAACCAAAACTCTCAAAGCCCTTAAGACTACATTGTGAATGCTAATTAAGTTAGAAGGAACAAACCTATATTTATAGAGTCTTAAACCTTTTCCTACTAGAAAAGGACTAGTCAACCCTAAACCTTTTCCTAAAAGGAAACTTATATATGGTAAGAAACTCAGGGCAAATAAACCCCAACAGTTTATTTGAGAGGTTCATAAATAGGATTAAGTGACCAAAAGCAAGCCATGGGAACATCACTATTTCCAGTTTAGACTCTGCCTTCTTTTTTTTTCTCCTTGCCTTTTGAAGAAATGCTACTTCTCTTTCTATTTATTCGTTGGGAAAGGATCATAATTAGCTGGAGGTTTGGTGGTTCAACTCTGAATTTAATAACGAAAATCATTGAGCACCTCATTGAATTTAATATTCACAATGTTTAAACATGGAGATTAAGAAAATAGCTAACCAAAAATTTTATATGTTTGGTTTTTTCGTTGAGGCTTCATATATCTTATACTAGAAAGATGACGCCCGTGCATCGCACGGGCCCAATGTGCCCAACATGTTATTAAAATGAGTAAATTATAATTGATAAAAGAGGCAACAGCTCATTAACGTTGCTGCAGATTTCAGCTTTCCTTCATGTTCTATTATGGTATCAGAGTAGGGCCCATCTCACTCGATGTTGGGGCCCCCAAAATCAAAATTGCCCACGCACCAGATGCTAAGCACTGGGCGTGAGGTGGGGTGTTAAAGAATGACAAAAGTCCCACATCGGTGGTTAATGAGATGGGTGGACTCCTTATAAGGCTTGGGCAATCCTCCTCCCTTTGAGCTAGCTTTTGGGGTGTGAGTTAGGCTTAAAACCTAATTTAACATCAACATTGATATAATAATGTTACAATATTTGCAAAAATAATGCTAAATAAAACTCAATCGAAATTGAGATTATTGTCAATCCTCTTATTTTTGCAAAATGGAAATTTAGGTAAGTGTTTTCTAAACATATGTATATTATCAAAGGCTGCACCTGTCAGTACCGACCAGATCAACTCTTTGTACATATTTGATTTACAATTGGCAAGCTTCACCATTGGTTTTTTGTATGAACATCAACCCCAACTTTTTGTAGTTCTATTCCACCTTAAAGTTATAAGCACTCAATCGATATTTTTTTAATGGCTGCTACACATTCAAATATGAAAGTTAGGTAGTTCTAAAACAAAAAGTTTATTTCTTACGTTGGGCTGCCCACAGTTCACAATCAAATCAGACCTTAAGTTTGAATAACATAATATTTCCTTGATTTGTATAAACCACTAAGAAAATCCTTTTATTACATTTAACACATAATACAACAACTTAGTCTTGTAGAGCTCATGCTCTACCTATCCTTATGCTTCTTAATCTGAGGATGTAGAAAGAGCACATACTAAAAATGTCGGCTTCTCTTTGTCTCACCTACATCTCATATACAAAACAATTTACCGAAAGAAGAGGGAAGGTTTAGTACCCAACAAACAAAGATTACAAATAAAGTTTAATTAAGAAATAAAGTTATAAAATAAGCTCAAAAAAACTAATACATTAAGTAACAAAGTCTAAATGGTTACATACCCTTTTCATAACTGCTTTTTGCAATTAACTCCACAACTTCTAGCAATGGCTAAAACATTGAAGATCTAACTAAAAATAAGGTAATAGAGAGGGAGGAGGTACCACAATTATTGTTGCCTTGTTATTAATTCACTATATCCAGTTAGTTACAAAAAGATATCGTGAACAATAGAAATAGAGAAAATGATAAACCAATAAAGAAAATCGGTTAGAAAATACACCTACCTGATCGGCAGTAACTATAGCATAACTCTCGTTGGAGTTGACTGGAATTCATTGGAAACGAAATTGATTGTCCTTTAAGCTTCAATCTTCATAGAAAATTATAATGAGCCCTATCAATGACTAAGTTTGTTTTAAACTGAAATGAACCAAGAGACACACAATAAACACGAAGAAAGATGGCTTACCTTGCATAAGCATAAGTGAAAGTTTCACATTCTTCTGAGTTCCTCAGCCAGCATCAGTCGATGTAATATCACAATTAAGATAGACGTCCCCATCTAATCTACAAACGTCGATCAACCAAATCAATCAAAAAGAGAAGAAGAGTGCATGAATGCATTAATTATCGCTCAAAATCAACTAATGTACAATTAAATAAGCCTGAAGAAGGATGAACTATAAACAGGGGTCTATGTTCATGAAAGAGGGTTTCACACTATTTGATTTGTTTCTCAACTAAAGGTGCATGTCAAATTAAATAGTCAATAGTGCCTCAAACATGACATCTTAACCATTTTTGAATTCTTCTTTAACATAATTTCTTCTGTATAAGTTATATCTTAACCAAGTCATATTTGAAAGATTACCAATTCACAAATCTGAATCATTTTACCAAATTGAGCCCATCTCACAACTGATAATTTTTTGTTAGCACAGTTGATCAATTAGTAGTACACAAAAAAAATTAAAAAAAAGTAGTACCCAAAAGAAATAACAAATAACTCATTACTTTCATGTAGATCTATTCAAATCAATGGCCTTTTCTTCTGAACCCTAATTTTGAACCAAGGAAATAGAAATAATTTGAGAAACATAATAAAATAAAGTGTGAAATAATCAGCTTTAACTTGTAGAGCATTTGTCAAAAGATAAAAAGAAGTGTTCAATTAAGTTGGGCATATTATAAAGCACCGAAAATAATTCTGTCGCGAAGAAAAGACCACCCGTGAAGAAGGTTAAAGAACTCATTAGTGTCATCTTTGCTGTGAATTCTTTTTCCTTCTTTCAAAGACTCTGACACTGTTAACAGCCATGACATATGCACATTCCGTTGTTTTTGTTGGAAACAAAATTGGTGTCCCTGTTACACTCCCTCGCCGGAAACCTCCAACATGTTTGTTAACCTTTTCCTCCTCTTACGTGAAATACACCCAAAAAAATTCCAATCAACCAGTAAAACAATAGATATTTATAGATATAATTAGAGAATGAGAAATTTACCGATTTCAATTAAGCAACAACTTTAAAATTCCAACTTGAATCTGGGTAAGTCAAGGAGAGCTAAGAAAGAGAACTACATAAGGACATAAACAGAGTAAGAAAAATTTTATTCGAGGGAAATTTTTTAATATGGTTGAGGCCCAACCAATAATAGTTGTGTGAGGCTCCATTTAATTTTTGATACTTGAATTTGTGGGGCCCATTTTAACACCACACACTCTCTGACCTTATTTTTCCCAAATTTCCCACTTTTCCCTCCAAAATATTTTAGCTTCTTGTTCAATATTCCTCTCTTTTTACAGTTTTTTTTAAAAAAAAAATTTGTGCTCTTTATTAATTAGTAACTTGATTAGCTCTTTCTTTCCCATTAATCATTTCTGTCCCTCAACTAAATCAATTTAAAAAATTGTCACCTGTCAACCAATTCAACTAAAATATAATTATTCCTTGTAGCCTTAGAAAAAATATTTTTTAAAATTTTTTATTTTACATCTCAAAAAATTGAATTAAATTCCTAGGATACTTTTAAAAGATAATTTTTGAATGAGAAATTCACACACACTTTATATTTGTATTAAGAAGTATTCATTGAATATCGAAAATTAAACTAAATAAAAATTTAGTTAAATTGAATATTTCTTTTACTTCAATTTATTTTTAAAATTTTTGACATAATCAGTTTTGATTTCAAAGTAAAAATAAATCGAAAAATCACCAAACTAATTATAAAAATATCTCCCTCTTTATATATATATATATATATATATATATATATATTGTATGTTGTGTAAAACTAAATTTTTACTCTTTTTATTTGTAATCTAGTTACATTTTTATAAATTTAATTCTATTTTTTCACTTTTTAGATTGATTTGTAATTTTATTATGATGATTTTAAAAATTAATTTTATGTTCAAAATCACTTGTTTTTAGTCCTTTAATTATTCATTATTAGTTAATTCAACTGTCATCAATCAGAACTAATTTTTTTTTTAAAAATTATACCGAAAAAAAGTTCACCAATGAGTAAGTGAGAGCATACATATAAGTATTCTAAAATCACCCGTTCTTCAATTTTTTTTAGAAATATTGTACTTGGTGTTGCACTTATTATTGAAATTTAAGTTAAAAGTTAAAAAAAAAAAAACAACGAAAAAAATATATAAATCAAGAAAAGAAGACTATAACTATAATAGAGTTTAATTTTTTAATCATATTAACATTCACGAAAAAAAAGGCTAAAACTTGAATTGATATTAATTTACATATTTCTATTTTACTTTTGGAAAATAAAAATTTAAGACTATTAAAAAAAAAAGGAGGTAAAATACTTATTATGAGGAAAAGGGAGGAATTTGAAAAAATGAAGGTGAGAGAGTGTGTGGTGTTAAAATAAGGCCCACAAATCCAAGTATCAAAAATTGAATAGAGCCTCACACAACTATTGTTGATTGGGCTTCAACCATATTAAAATTTTGGAAAAATTACAAAAAATCTCACATTTTAGTTTACTTATTACCATTATCCCTTATAAGTTTTACAAATCTCCAAAATTCCTTATTTTCGCGCATCAAATTAGTGTATCTCCCGCATCAGATTAATGTATCATGTATAAAATATAATGTATCTTACTTAAGGATTAATGTATCTCGCGCATCAGATTAATGTATCAGCGCTTATATTATTGTATCCGTTTGAGGAATTCCTGTAATTATAAATTTTAAGGAATAAATTATAATTTTACCTTAAAAGTATGTGATTTGTGTAATTTATCCAAAAAAAATTCCTCTAAGAGGTATACATATTACATGGCAGACAATACTTGTATGAGATCCTCTCAGGTTTTGCCAAGTGGATTTTGGGTCCCACTTATAGAAAATGTGCTAAAAGCTCCATTTCTTTCTCTTTCTCCTGTTCCGTATCTTCTTCTTCTCCTTTTTTTTTTCTTTCCGTTTCTTCATCAAATTTTATTATTTTTCTTATTAAATATATTTATTCATCAAACTTCGAAACTTGATTGCTTTGCTCGTGATTTAGTTTGGATCACTTTTTATCAAACGAAAAATAATTTAATTAATTTAATTTTTCAAATGTTAAAATCAAGTCAAATTAATTGAGTCGATTTTTCATCACTTTAATTTTTTTTAATTTTTCTTGCTATTTGGTTTTTGTGGACTTCTCAAAAATATACAATAAAATAAAATTTTGGTAAGGTATATATAGGATCCTTCCAAAAAAATATATTATGCATTATCTAAGAATTTAATCATTTTTAAGAAATATGATAAATTATTTTCAACGATTTTACTATTTTCTTACAAAAATTAAAGATTTAACGACGATATATTAGGATGTCTTGTTAATATTTGATTTAAATAAAAATAATCAATTAAATCACGAGTTATTTTGAACATGAAAAAGCACTCTCGGTATTATCAAAATAAAAATATTAATTAAATTATAAAGTAAATGCAAATAATTTGATTATTATAAAGAAACACATGAATACTAACAAAGAGAACCAAAAAAATATTTCTAATAATTTATTTAATTTGAAAGAAGGATATATATATATATAATCATTACGAACCATTTATTAATAAAATAATAGGATGAAAAATTTTATCCTAAAAAATCAATGTCTGATCTTTAATAAACGAACACAAAAATTAATTTATTATTCTAAAATTAAAACACAAAATTTTATGATTTTTTATTTTTAATTTCACTATCTTCAATTTCTCTAATCTTATTGAAAAACATTTTTTTTCTCATCACATTCACTTTAAGTTTTCCTTAAATAAATGATATGTAGATAAAATAACAAAACATTGTGGCCAAATCTTTAAAAAACATAGAGACTACAAAGGAGGAAAAAAGAATTGTAGAAGAGAGTTTAAAAGAGAGTTTAAAATGAATGAGAAAAGTAAGAGGATGAAAGAAAATGAAATGGGTAAAGTATGGGTCCTCATACAACTGACAAAAGTTCAGCCTCTCACAAAATAATATTTTTTAACAGAGTAATATTGTATGCCCATCTGACCACGGTACACGTGTTTCATAAGGAGAACACGTGTTTATCAACACACTGTACATCTCTTTCTAATGTAGAGGGGCAAGTACCAATTTACCCCTAAATCAATTCACAAATTTTAGACCAACTTTATGTACAAGTTAAATTGCTTTGCGTACAAACACATATTGCAGTGTTCGTCCTCCCAACTGTCCCTTATTAATAAGGGTAAAATAAAATAATATATGATATGATATATATGATTGGATCTGTAATATTATAATTTTAACTGTTTTCAGTAGTAAAAATCTAAATATCGAACCGATCAAATTTATATCTTAGATTAATCTTTTTGTAATAGTGCATCCATTATCTCAAAATCTTGGATACGCCTATGAATTATTTAGATTATCGATTAATCCATTAAGAAAAAACCTCAAACTGTTAAGAAACGATAATTCGATAATAAAAAAATCAAAACCATTACCGAAATCGATAATCCATTATCAATAACTTATTTTTCTATTTGAATTATTGATTTCAATTCAGTTTTGAACCGTCTATATTATAGCAACTAAGATGCGTAGTGGTGGCCCATTTGTTACATCATCCATGGCCGAACAATAAACTTTTTTGTGTATATAAAGACTAGTTGTTTAATTTTCTGTATACATTTCAAAATCCCTAAAACAATATCAATTCCCACCCTCTATCTCCATGGCTGTGGGTACAAGGCACTCCACTGTGCAGTTCATGGAACTTGAATCATCATCATTCATGAAATACGGGCTCTCATATAGAAAACGATCTGTTCATTTCTCCAACACTTGTACACAAGTAGGACATAGTGTATTCATTCTACAATTTGTGTGCTCTGTTTTTCTTCATCCTCTGACTTTGAAATTATTGTATATTTTGTAACTTAACTGAAACAGAGATATACTCAGCGTTGTTCAATGTCGATGAATGGATGCCAAGGCGATCCAACAGTTCCTATTGGAACCGTAGAGATTCGATCGTTGCCTGCAGTTTCTAGCCTTTCATTAGCCATGGAAGTTCTCAATTCTACCATCTCCGACATGATTAAGTCCGATCCTCCGCCTTACGATTCCGGCATTATTCGCCTCGAGGTAAATCCCCAAATTCACGATATATTTTTACACTCCATCCGTCTAATTTTATGTAGTAATACTTTTTCGATATCAAAATTCAAACAAGTCTATGTTTGATAGTAAATTTTTCATTAATATTTTTAATATTTTGAATTATTAATTACTGTGACTTATAATACTTTTACGTAGTTTATAAATATATAAATTTAATTTTCAAAAAATTGAAGATTTCATGTGTAAATTTCCGATTAAACTTAAATTGATTAACTCTCGAAAAACAAAAAGTAATATATTAAAATGACAGCATGTATATGTAATGTGTGCTATACTGCTACCCATCGATCGTAAGTCAGTAGAGGGGAATGATACGTATATGACAAAAAGATATTTTCACCTTTAGGCTTAAGTTATTCGTAGTTCCTTAAAGTTGTTCGTATAATTAGTTTAAATATCCCAACTAAGGCTTGTATTTATTGAATATGTATGTCCCTTAAAATTGATACCTATTTGACATGTTTTTTGACAATCAACAAAAAATATGAGATGTGTGTACTACACTCGCTGTAACATGACAAATTAATGAATTAAATGATGACATGTGACATTTGAATCCAAAAATTTATTAAAAAATGAAATTCTAAAAAAACAATTATTTTAGTCTATTTAACTAACTAAAAAGAATTAAAAAAAAAGATTTTTCTAAAAAACCCACCCACCCCACGACAACCCCTCCTTTTCCTCTTCAGTGGAACCCTAACCTTAGGGCTCGTAATATCATGATTTAAAAAGTAATGATGTGATTATAAATTTTATTTACATATGAAATAAATGGCTAGTAGATATAAATATGAGGTTGTTTTAATAAAATATAAATTTGTGGGGTCATTTTTTGTATTTAAAAATCTCAAATCATGATTTTTGGAGAATATAGAATCATGAGATGAAATCAACATGAAATCGCATATGCAAACTGATTTCAAGTCACGATTCCATATCGTGATATGGTGCCCCATGGCCAAACGCCTACTTAATGCCCCCAATGCTTCAACAAGACAATCCTCCCTCAATCTATTTTTCAACTGTAATTTTTTTTCTCTCCATCCAGTTTTGGTACGAGGAAGATGAATAAGATTTCACCGGAAAATTATGAATTTCTATCACCATGTCTGGAGAAAATAAAGTTACCTAAAATATATTTTAGAATTCTTTAACTGATGTATTTTTGAGTTGAAGAACTCTTAGTTTCTTTTTAACTATCAATTTTAATTAATTGATGTGATTCTGTATTGTTGGATTATATTGACTTAAATATATGTCGGGATCGAACTTTGGTGGAATTGGAAAAAATGTTACTTCTAAAAGAAGAAAGAAAGAGAAAGAGGAATATTGGTTGGAGAAGAAGACTTCTTTTTCTTTTTTAAAAAAATATTTTTTTCCTTTTTTATTAATTTAGGTATATAAATTAGAGGAGAAAAAAATATTATTTTCAACAGTTCTACACGCTTAAAGAGAGTGAAACATACGTTTTTGCCATGTCAGCATTTTGTGTGTAATAGAAATGACTTTTCAACAAATAAGGTGTTCAATAGGAACAAATATAGGTTAAGGTATTCAAGTGAAATAAACGAACAACTTTAAGTAGCGACATATGATTTAAGCCTTTTAAATTCATTTTCACTTTAAAAACAAAAAAATATTTTTAAAATTTCAAAATGAAGCTTAGAAAATAGATTTTCCAAAGTTTTGAAAACCAAGAGAATATGTTTTTAAAAATATTTTTATCTATCTTACTCTCTAAAGTAATAATCAATGACTTATTTTGGATATAATTAGGTATAGCAAGAAATACGTTAAATTGACATAAAATTTTAAAATCTTTTCACAAATAACTCTAATGAAAAAAAAAATGATAATGCAAAAAATATCCAGATGATCCAATTCTTGCTGTCACACACAAATATTTATAACTTATTTTACATAATATTCAAAAGTTTATTTTAAAAAAAATGTGCTTAGTTGCTAGTCGCAACAATCATATAAATTGGGAATTTTGTTTCAAAATAATTTAAGCTATACATGGTAACAAAAATGTATTTAACGCTGGAAAAATACTTCCTAGGCAGCAGACGGAATGAGAGAAAAAAAAAACAATGTACTTGGTATTATGGTGTACAATGTTATGTTGATTTTGATTCATCAAAAATGTAGTAACAAATTTGTGAAAATTGTTATGGGGTATTTAAGGTGCCGATTGAAGCGCAGTTTGAAGCACTTGAGTGGCTTCAAGCGCAGAACCATCTGTTCCTCCCTCGGTGCTTCTTCTCCGGTCGAAGACCACCAACTGTTGCTTCTGAAGTGTGCATCAACGAAACTTCTTCTCATACTAAATTGGTCAGTGTAGCTGGTGTTGGCTCTGCTGTCTTCTTTACTCATTTACGTCCCTTTTCATTAGATGATTGGCGTGCTATAAGAAGGTAATTTCATGCCTCACCCAACTTTCTCAATTCCTTTTTTTTGTTTGCATCCTTTTACAATTTTGTTTTGTTTTGTTTCTACCCTAGCTTTCTTTGTGATGTTAGAGTACTGCATTGCTTGGGGAATGGATTTGTGGTTTGCTATACTTTGTGTTGCGATGTGATTTGAATTGATGATTCGCTAGGGCTATTTTCATATTATGCTTAGCTTGTTTTATTTTTATAAGCATTAGGGGCATAATCTGGAGCTATAAGGTTAGTTTTACTAATTACAATTTAAAATCTGGAGCTGCTAACTTCACGAATAAATATAAACTGGACTTGAAATGTAGTATCATAATCACATTGTTGGAGCTAAACTTCAGAAAAATGTCAACAAAAAGAGAACAAGAATGTTTAAGGATTTTTCAGCTAGCAAGAATTGGATCATCTGGATTTTTTTTTTAAGCAGAGGACTTGGTTGAACTCAATGGTTATGTTCTGAACTATAGCATTGTTTTCTCTCTGCCAAAGGTTCCTCTCCAAGAAATGTCCACTAATTCGTGCTTATGGGGCAATCCGATTTGATGCAACAACCACTATAGCTTCTGAATGGAGTGCTTTTGGATCATTTTATTTCATGGTTCCTCAGGTAAATGAATTGACTTTCATCTCTTCATTGCTTAGGGTCTTTTTGTTAGATATGTTGCCTTAGATGCTAAATAACAGGTTGAGTTTGATGAGCTTGAAGGAAGTTCAATAATTGCTGCAACTGTTGCATGGGATAATGCTGCCTCATGGACATACCAGAGGGCAATAGATGCACTTGGGGCCACAATATGGCAGGTCTCCCCTTCTTGCTTCATTTAATCATCGTGATTTGGTTGTTTTATTTTATTCTAATTTTTCTCCTTTCCTCATCAACTTTCTTTTTAACTCTACATTTCTGAATGCAGCTTTCCTCCGTTCCTATGACAGTGGAGAAAAAAATTCCTTATTCGCATATAGTTGCCAATACTCATGTGCCGGGTAAAGCGCCTTGGGACCATGCTGTTAAGCGTGCTTTGCAAATAATAAGCAGAAATGACCCCGTACTGACCAAGGTTGTCAATCACTTGTCTTCTAATCACTTAGGTCTTCAGTTTTGAGCCTTTGACCTTATATTCTACTAAAATATTGTTGTTATCTGGTAAATAAAGTACTCCTATGTATTATCGATGACTATAGAAGTAGCTGAACAAAAATGAGATAATCTGATGCATACATTAATATATGGGTCTATAATAAGTAAGTCTAGGTAGTTTTTTGAAGTGCATACCTTTTCTTGGAACAGGTGGTACTTGCTCGTAGCACCAGAGTTGTGACAGCTGCAGTTATTGATCCGCTAACATGGCTTACTTGCTTAAAGGTGTTCATTACCCACCTTATTTTGTTGAATAGTTCACTTGCATATTATCTCTTTGCTAAAATATAGAGGATTAAATCTTGCAGGTTGAAGGACAAAATGAATATCAGTTCTGTTTGCAACCTCCCCATTCGCCGGCATTCATTGGAAACACTGTAAGTCGGAACTCTTTCTTTTAATTACCTAAATGGTGTCATGAAGCAATGTAAAAGGTGAAATTCTGTGTAGTCAGTTATATGTTCTTCACTTGATAGAACCCATCAATTCCTTGGTATGCATCCTATCGAAGTAGTTGCCACCTTAGATTATGGTGCATCGACCAGGTGAAATGACATTATTTTCACATGAAGAAAAAATACTTTTGAATTGTTCTATATTGCAGCTTTCGTTATATCATCTAATATACAAAGAGTTATTGAGACAAACAATATTAATTTCTGGGATGGTGTATCTGGCAAGTCAAAAAAGAAATATGTTAATTATGCTTAAATTTTCAAAATTTTCTAGTATGAAATCATGAAGGCATTGCCTTCTATGTTGAAAGGATATGAAACTAAATTTCCTGAACAGTGACCACAACCATTCTTAACGTGCTCGAGAATTTCAGAATAGAATCTTATTAATTTTCTGACAACTGAGTTTTCTAAATATTTGCTTTGATTACAATACTAGTAATTACATAATTTGCTGATGGCTAGTTGATTAGCAAGACATTTGTACAGCTGACAACTGGATTCCTGTGATGAATTTCTTGTTCCATCTATAAAAGTTGTAGTAATGAGAACCCATACCCACCGCCTTCTATTAATCCGAAGCATCAAGCTCAATTTTGAATCTTTCAAGTGCCAATTATTAGCCGTGGTAGCAAAATACCTGGATTTTTTATACACTTGTTAGAAATGGTGAGGAGATGGAATAGTTTTATTTATTACTTGTGCTTTTTTGAACAGCCAGAGCAGCTATTTCATCGGGACCGCCTCAGCATTTCTACTGAGGCTCTAGCTGGAACACGGGCTAGGGGTGGATCAGAGCTTCTAGATCTTAAGATAGAACAGGATTTACTATCCAGGTTCATCTTTCTTCTTTGTGTTCTATAAATAAAACACACTATGTCATTATCATACTTATTGTTTTTCATTGGTGTATTATTGATTCTTCCACAGTGCTAAGGACCATAATGAGTTTGCTATAGTACGGGAGTGGATAAGAAGAAGATTAGAGGTAAACTTGGTTAAATGGTTTCTGAACAGAATCCTTAGAACATTTGATATGGGAAATAGAACTTCTGAGATATCTAATTGGGGGATTGCTCTTGTTCGTTTTAGTTCGGTGACATGTACATTTGCTTTGACATTTTTGAAAATTTTGTATGTCAAACTTGAACTATTCCAGCATTGGAATTTCTGTAGTTCCCAATCCACCTTTAGGACATCTCAGGAACCCTTCATGTTGTATAAAACTAGCTGGAGTCTCTTTTAACATCATTTCATTTCATAGGCTGTGTGTTCAAGCGTTTTAATTGAACCAAAGAAAGCAGTAAGAAAATTTCGAAGAGTTCAGCATCTTAACGCTCAATTGAGGGGGAGACTCCAGGCTGAAGATGATGAGGTATGTCTTAACGCCTTCTATTCCATCCCTTACTTACCGAGTTGTAGTTGATGCAGGGCCTTACAAGACTCTTTAGGGGTAGTTTGGTAGAGTGTATTAAGAAAAATAATGCATGCATTAGCCTTGTGTATTACAAGTACCTTGTTTGGTACTCTTTTCCAACCGATGTATAACTAATGCTTGCATTAGTTATACACTCTATTGTGTATTAAGGTGTGTATTGCTAATACCATGGATTTCTAGGTATTAGCAATGCAATGGTTTTAATGCATGCATTAACTCAATTAAAGACCCAATTGCCCTTCAATACCTTTTTTTTTATATCTTTTCCACCATAATAATGAAGGGTATCTTTGTAAATAATTTTTTTAATGCAATGCATTCTATTTTTAATGCATCAAACCAAACAATGCATAAAAATAATCTATGTATAATTAATGCAAACATAACTAATACATGCATTGCTAATGCAAGTATTACTAATACACTCTATCAAACGACCCCTTAGTGTAGACAGGGAAAATTTGCATGATAGCCTTGTTTATGGTTTCTTCAAACTTTTGTTATTTTCCCTGATTGGGACAGGTAGAGTGGGTTTTCCTTGTTCTTGAGGTGGATCGTATGTTTTATGAGAACTAAAACTGAATGAAGCATCTATTGGTATTTCATCAAACATTCTTCCTGAATTAGTTCATAATCACTCCCCGTAGTTGGCAAAAACTACAAGTTTGAATTTCTATTATCCATAAAGATGTGCTGATGATATGTATAGATCAATTTATTGCTTCCTCTTTTCCTTTTATAAAGCACCACACTAAGCATCTACAGTTTTCCAGTTTAAGATTTTGTCGTCCATGCACCCTACTCCAGCAGTTTGTGGGTATCCTACAGAAGATGCACGGGCTTTTATTTCAGAAACTGGTATGTGCTAGTTGGTATACCTTTGCATTTTTTTTTTGATAACTGAGAAATCCATCTGTGACCCGCTCTTTGAACCAATCACAGCCTTCTAAACTCGGTGGATAATGGGCCCGCCCCTCTATCCTTCTCCACTTAAACACCGGTCTTCGTTTTGCATGGTGTGTCGCTTGAACCTGCGACCTAAGCCACAAATCCTCCACCTTTTGCATTTTTGATGACTCTATTCTAGAACTAGGTCTTTTTGCACCACAAAATGATAGATAGCTACTTATCTTGGTTCAGAGAACAGAAAGACAACAGAATGGAAAATTGTTGGCTTGTTGTTAAAAGGGTCACAATGTCCACTTATTATCTCAACCCACCTATGGAAAGCCAGTTTCCTCTTGCTACAGAATGCTTATCTGTATCAACCTTAGGCTTCCAATTTAGGCCTGTATGCTGGTGCTTGGAAATGCTGTGATTAGTCATTACAATAAGCCTTTAATTGATGCGTAACTGTGAGAGAGTATTATTATTTTATGTGATGTCTTAATACAAACCGAGGAATTTAACAATTCTATTACCTTTTTTCATAAAAAGAATTTAACAATCCTTTGAGAATCAACTCAATGGCCTCTTGAACCTTGCATTCTGGTATATGTTTTCTAACCAGCTGGTGTTTCCCAGAAATGTTTGACCGAGGAATGTATGCTGGTCCTGTTGGTTGGTTTGGAGGGGAAGAGAGTGAATTTGCTGTTGGAATAAGGTCAGCTTTGGTTGAAAAGGTGAGGTTAATACTTCATAGCTCTTCACCTTCATTCTAGAGTACATCTCCTGCAACTTTGCAAAACTAGTTTGCATGCATGTGCTTCACACATAATAATAATTTGCTGTTGGAGTTAAAAAAATAAGTATTAAAAAGCACATGATGTATTTTTTTTATGCGAGGCTAATTATTTAAAAACATAACGTCTACTGATAAAAAAAAAGAAACTCATCTACGTAAAAACTTGTATGATAATTTAGATTTCTGTCCAAATTTATTTTATTATTTAGTATCAATAATAATAGATAAGTTCGAAAATTTTTACAATGGTAGAGGCCCAACCAACAATAGTTGGGTGAGGCTCCATTCTTCTTTTGATACTTGGATAGTGGACCCATTTTTTTACTTTTTTACTATTCTTCTTCCACTCACTCTTTTTTTCTTTCATTTTTTTAAATTCTTTTTACTCATGAGTCCTAAGTAAACAATTGATATAATTAATAAAAATACTAATAAATATTTTTTGTCAAATGAAAACGTTCTCATGACTGAATATTAAAAATAAGTTTATTATTCAATATTGTTAATAGTATAAAATTAACTAAAAAAATTCAGTTTCTTAATTATTAGCATTTTTCAAAAATTAAATTAATTCAAATTTATTATTTGATAGCTCTTTTTGTTTTGTCTTAGACTTTAGTTCATATATGTGCCGTCATTATCTTAACATAGATTATCAGTTATTTTTTAATTTTTTTTTTTAGTTACAATCTTTTAAAATACTTAATGGAGAAATGCTAAAGAAATAAAATTGTAAGTGAATGTGAAGACCTCTTGATATATAATAATAATAATAATAATAATAATAATATAATGAGTAGTTAATTAAATATTGTCGAAATCAGTTGATTC
>JAJOOO010007167.1:0-16910 GCA_029582685.1 Solanum piurae | reverse complement strand
GATAAAATATGATAGATCTGAATTTCTCTTGAGTCATTTTCTTTTATTGTATTTCTAGAAATCCAATTAATTTTTGTTAATTAGTTGATGGAGGAAAATTAGGTGTATTAAAGAAAGACTTGTCCTTAGATCCTTCTTTTGTCATTTTTATCAATTAAATAATGGTGGGGTATTTTCAATATCAATTTTTTTTTCCTAATATGAAAATTTTCTGATCATATGGTTTTAATTGTTATTGAGTGCTATTTCAGAATTTTAATTACGTGTAAGTTTTTATTAATAAAAATTGTTTTATTAGGCTACTAATAATGTCATGACAATCACAATCCTATATTGTTATAGATGATTTGCATAGCTAGGCACTTTATTTTTATAAGGTAAGAAAGGGATTTAATTTGACACAATAATAGATTCATAAGGAGGGGGTTTAATTAGCCATAATGATACATTTATAAGAAATTTGATTTGACATAATGTTTGTACCATATCACTTAATTATGATTAACTGATAATTACAATTTATAAGCAATAGACACAGTCTTGTATTATTGATTTGCATGAATGGTAGGTGAGTTGAATCTACCGAGCAAGCATAAATTCAATAGCTTTTGTTCAAATATATCATATTATAATTAAGAAAATTACTTTTAAAAATAAAATCTCATTGGAACTGTATATATATGATTACTTCTTCAAAATCATATCACATTTCGAATATGGTAAAATAAGATGAATTGAGGTGCGATTTTATAAAATATATTTATTTTGAATATATTAATTATTTCTTTATATTTCGACTAGCGAAAAGAAACAAAAGAAAAATCTTGCTATTTCTTCAATAATTTCTGTGATTTAGCAAAAGTCGAAGTATTATTTTTTTCATATATATATTAGTAGTATAGTTTTGGCACCGACAAATATGCCAAAATAAAAACCTATATAATTTGCACCAAACATTCAGTTCACTAAAAAAATAAATTATGTGGCATTTAAAGTTTGTGACCCTGGGACAGATCATACAAGGAGAATATTTATGACAATACAATCAAACTTATTTTTTATATTTATATATATTGAAATGATTTTTGATGATTAGATTTATCGATAAGTGGGGTTTGGAGAGGATAGTTAATACAAATTTTATTTTTATTTTGTACAGTTAGAGATGTTATTTTTGATAACTTTTGGATTCAAGTAAAAGATCTTAAAGCAGTTTGGAAAATTAAAAAAAAAAAAATTGATGAGAGGATTGTCCATGTCCATTTTTTTTTTCATTTGGTGTGGACTCTCAACAAAAAAAAATGAAAATGAAAGCAATAATAACAATAAAATAATACAATAAATTAGTGTAATAATCAAAGCATGAAAAGGAGAATAAAATATTCTTTGACTGAGATTTAGTACGTTAAATAAGAAGTGTTTAACCAATATGGGTTGTGGTGTAGTAATGAGACTGCTTCATCCTTAACCAGAGGTTTCGGGTTCGAGCTCTGAGTATGAAGAAAATCTTGGAGCATCACCCCCGAATGGGCTCTGCAATGCATGATTTGGATTTAATTGAGACTCTAGTGTGAGATTCAGACACCGCATGAAAAAAATAATGTTCAATTTGTTTCTTTTTGTGAAATAATATATTGTTTGAAGTGTAGTTGAAAAATGAAAGGTCAATCTTTTTCAACTTGTACGGACATATAGCACCTTAAGATTCACTCTTATTTTTCAAAAAATGTTTGTAGTTTTATAATTTTGATGATATTAGGAGTTTCAAGCTTTATGTAGGCAAGCTTCTAAGGGGGAGAAAATTTCATTAACTGTTTGCTTAATTAGAAATCGCGATGGAACGATAAGTATCTTTTTAAAATTACTAATAAATTTTGAGTTTGAAATTTGAGATTAGATCACTATAATAAAAAACGTACGTATACATTTAATTTTCTAACATAAATCTACATTATCAAATTGTGACGCAAATATTGAAGGAAAAAAACTTTAAAATTGACTATAATAACATAATTATTATATTAATCATAGCTAAAATAATAGTATTTCTTCTTTCACAATGTCATTGCCTAGTCTAAGGGGTTGATTCATGGATCGCGAAAGATTTATTCGAGTTCCGTCGATAAAAAATTATTATATATATAAGGTATTGTATGATGCCAAATTAAGTAAAGCCAGAGCCGCACCCAACATATACACGTGTAAGCATCCTGTGATTTATTTATTTTTTAATTAATTAATGCTAATCATCGTGTATTAGTTTTTAATTTTTTGTGATTTGGAGTTGTCTCGCCGGTATTATCTCTGATCACTGATGGCAGCCGGCGGCACCGGCAGTGGCATTCTTGTTATTAATCTCAAAACAAGTGGCATTTTACTCAAACTATAAACACAACATTCACATAGTTTATAACTTTCACTTTTCCCAACACGAAGTTTATGTGGAAATTAAAATTTAAAAAACATTCCTCAATTTGACTAATATTTCACAATTAATCCAAAAAATCATTTTCGTTAATTTTTTTCCCCTTTTTTTTTTGTATGGATACATTTTAGGTAAAAGCGTTTCCTTCTTTTACTCTCATATGCATAAAATTATTATCCTCGTCATCTCAATTTATATGATATATATTTGAAATACGAACCATATCATATAAACGATGACAAAAAAAATATATTTTTTAACAATATACTTCTTGTTTAACGTTTTAAATATAATAATATATTACTAATATTATTATTATTTCGCTTAATTCCATTAAAGGAAAGAAAAACAATCAACCTTTTTTTCAAATAAATCAAATTTTAAAAAAGATCTTTAACCTATTTTATTCTAATAATAAAATCTCTCCAAAAATAACTCAAATTTGAAAAAAGAAAAGAAAAAAAGAACTCTTTGACCCTTTTAATTCTGATAACTCGAGGTCTCAAACCCAAAATTTTGTTAAATGAGATAAGTTAAGATAATAAATAAATAATAATAATTTCAAACTCTTTAAATTTAATTATGGTTTTTCCGTTACTCACTTGTGTTATAACTCTTGTAAATTTGTTTCACATTATATAACACACACATTAAAAAGAGTCCAAAATCTCAAAATTTTCTCTCACTTTTTTCCTTTTTTGATTTTACATAAAAAAGAAGAAGTTTGTTTTGTTACTTGATAGAGTTTGAGCAGAACAACAATGGCAGAAACAGCAAAATATGCAGCTATAAATAATGGTGGAACTCTGTTTACAGACATGAAAACTCAGTTGTCTCTTCCCAAAACTAAAAGAAGTGTGGCTTGTGCATATGGGTTTGTGTTTATTTTCATTGTTGTTACTACTTTCTTGGCTTTTAGTCCTTCACCAAACTCTTCTTCACCATGGTTTACTAACATTTTTTCTTTAAGTAAAGAAGATGTTGGTACTACTTCTTATAGATCTCAGTTTTCTTCTGTTTTCTCTAATCTTTTTCCAAGAGGTTCAAAAAACAATTTTGAGCAACCCCATTTGGATAAAAAGGGACAAATAGTTGAAAAGAGTGAAAATTATACTCAGAATGATGATAAAGGTGGAGTCTTGGAAAACCCCTTTAATTCTTCTTCTGTGTTGAGTGATAAAGAATCATCAGTTGTGAAGAAAGTTTTTGATGATAAAGTTGGAATCTTGATGGGAAATCAGAGTGTAAATCAGACTTTTGATGATAAAGATGGAATCTTTAAGGCAAATCAGAGCTCAATTGAGGGTTCTAAGTCTGCTGCAGCTGTGAATCAGACTGAAAGTAGAGATTTTGATGATAAAGTTGGAATCTTTAAGGCAAATCAGAGCACAATTGAGAAAAAGTCAGCACCAAAGTTCTCTTCTAAGGGAAAAAGTGCAAATGTGGAAAAGAAAAGAGATGTTGATTTGGTTAAGTCTTTGTTGAATTGTGATTTCTTTGATGGGAATTGGGTGAAAGATGAATCTTACCCTTTGTATAAACCTGGTTCTTGTTCACTTATTGATGAGCAATTCAATTGTTTTCTCAATGATAGACCTGATAGTGGTTACTTGAAGATGAAATGGAAACCCAATGCATGTAGTCTTCCTAGGTATGGGCTCTTTAATGTTTCTTGTTTGTACCATTTCTAGGTAGTGTAGCTTTAATTGTCTAACAATTTCAATTGAACACTCCCACTTTGAATATGCACATCTAAACAACTTAACTTGTCTCCGTTGTGTCAGTTGAACACTCAAACTTACATAATATGACACCGCCAAAAAATTTATGTGCCTCGTTAGTGTTAGGTGTGCACGAGACACAATGGGAACGAGCTGGAGTGTTTAGTTGCAAGTTGAGATGTGTAGATGTTGCACTCTGAAAGTTGGAGTGCTTACTTGCAGGAGGCGAATTTTGAGTGTCCCTTACATTTTAATAAAGTTGATCTCTTTCATCAATTATGTAATGTATATGTTATGTATATTTAGATTGATATAGAGAATTAATAATCTCTGAATTGTTCTAATGGTTGAATTTTGGAACTTATTATCAGATTGAATGCCACTCATATGCTGGAATTGTTAAGAGGAAAGCGTCTCGTTTTCGTTGGCGATTCTTTGAATAGGAATATGTGGGAATCCCTTATTTGTATACTTAGAAACTCTGTAAAAAACCAGAAAAAGGTTTATGAAGAATCTGGAAGACACCATTTCAGGACAGAAGCTTTCTATTCGTTTATATTCGAAGTGAGTATCTGATGTTACCGGATTCATTTCTAGTATTAGAATTCATCGTCGATGTGTTTAATCATTTCTGTAAAATTTTCAGGAGTATAAATGCAGAGTGGAGTTCTTTGTGTCTCCATTCTTGGTTCAACAATGGGAAGTTGTAGATAAAAAAGGAGGGAAGAAAGAAACGCTTCGACTTGATTTGATCGGAGAGTCTGCTGATAAGTATAAAGACGCGGATATCTTAGTCTTCAACACCGGTCACTGGTGGACTCACGAGAAGACTTCGTTAGGGTAAAATTTGTTTTATGTGTTTTTCGACATACATAATCGTGCATTTTTATGCTTTATTAACTTCTAACATTAAACAATGCTGAATTTTTTCAGGAAGGACTATTATCAAGAAGGAAATCATGTCCACAACGAACTAAACGTTCTTGAGGCCTTTCGGAGAGCATTAACAACATGGGGTAGATGGATTGATGCTCATATCAATCCCAAGAAGACGTTCGTTCTCTTCAGAGGTTATTCTGCTTCTCATTTCAGGTAATAACGCGAAATTCAAAACCAAATCACATTAACTTGTCGATAGCTCTAGCTCTAGCTCTTTACCGTGTAGTTTAAGACAAAGACTAGTTTATTATTGTTATTACTTCGCGACCAATTGATAAAATATTCATCGTTAACTACTATGGTAGCATTGTTTTCATCACCATTTAGATTAAAATTTATGTACTTCCACAGTGGCGGGCAATGGAATTCTGGCGGGGCATGTGACAGTGAAACGGAACCAATAAAGAACGACACATATTTGACCCCGTATCCATCCAAGATGAAGGTACTAGAAGACGTCTTCAAAGGGATGAAAACTCAAGTCTCGTATCTCAACATCACAAGAATGACGGACTATAGAAAAGACGGTCATCCATCGATATATAGGAAACCAAATTTGACACTCAAAGAGAGGAGATCACAATGGAGGTATCAAGATTGTAGCCATTGGTGCCTTCCCGGTGTACCTGATGCTTGGAATGAGCTCTTATATGCTGAACTTTTGGTAAGACTACACCAAAAACAACAAGAGAAAAAGTCATAGGTAAAAACAAACACTATGTTGCATGGACTCTTCAAAAATGTCGTTTAGGTGCTTGTCTAATCTCTGACACGGGTACGATGACATTTTTGGAGTGTACGCGCAACATAGGATGTACAAACACATATATATACAAGGTGTCCATGTACATTGAAATAATGAGTCAAGCCTATACAAAAAATGTGTTGGCTTTTCGTTATTCTCGAAGTTACATTTCTATATAGAGGAAATAGAACAAAGAAAATCCAAGAGTAAATTATTGTGGCCTAAGGCTCCGTACACATCAACCTCTCCAGACTCGACTCTACTTGTGGGATTACACTTGGTATATTATCGTTGTTGTAGTAAATTATAGTATGTGAGAAAGGAAGAGAAAGTTGAATTTCCCTTGAAAAAAGGAATTTTGTTGTTTAATTATAATTCTCTCATGCTATAAAGTATTTTTCAAGTCTCAAGGGCTTGAAAAGTGTAAATTCTTCAATATTTTTTGTAATTGTTTTATTTTTTTGAATATTTTAAGGTATGATACGTTATTATTCTTATAGATCATGTTACGCATGATAATGTGAGTTTATTTAAATATTATTGTATCTTGTCAAATATATATGTGTTCAAGCTTTTTCATTAAAGTGGTTTAAATTAATTAATTGATGTTGACTATGACACTAATTATCTTTTGATGCTTTTGATGAGAGCTTGCGTGTCACGTTTAAAGACATTTGAAACTAATTATTTATGTCATCTCTGATAGTTTATTTTTACTTGTTCATTATTTAAAAATTTAATTCTTACTCCTTTTAAGTTAACATATCAAAAAGGTTTTTTTTTATGTTTTAGCTTTAGTATTTTTTTTAGCACATTAATTGATATGGATATTGTGATATTTTTCATATCAATCCTTGTGTTTTTATGGACGTGTAAAATTTAAAGTGGATAAATAAAAGCGGATCGAAAAAATATTAGACTACTTTTATACTTTAGTCCTTTTTGTTGTACTTCACATGGGGATGTTTAACTACATGTTTTTTCTAGGTTGCAAAATGTCGGTGTTCAGCGTATTGTTGAATTATATCCGATGGCGGAGTTAAAAATTTTTGCTAAATAATTCAAAATATAAAGAAGTAAATACTAAGTAAAGTTATTTTATCATCTATTATATATACATAAAATATAATATATGCATTTTTTTATCGAAATGAAGCCCTTAACCCTATCTAGCTCCACCCCTAGTTAATTTTTTATCATTTGGTTTACATGCTAGTTATGTGGTGATTATTATATAAATAGATTGATTTACAACTACCCAAAGAGAAAATACATAGAGTTCAACCTTAATTTATATCTATTTTCTTAAATAGACATTTAAAATTTGCGGGATCGAAAAAAATAGGGCATGTTGTAGGACTATTATTATTGTAACGTCTTTTAGTCACGGGTGGTACTATATACTGACAATTGTGATTCAAAAGCACTTTGGAGCTTCTAATTCAAGTTTTTGGATTTTTTCTTGGATCCCACCACTACTTTTTTTCACACTTACTAATGGACGATGCTTAAATGTTTCACATAATTTCTGCTTCGGAACATGTTGATCTGACATATTTCTTTTTTAAAAAATAATAATATTTAAAGGTATATTTTATTATTATGATTATCCCTTTTATTTTAATTTATGTGACACATTTCATTTTTCGAGAGTCAAACAATTTAAACTTAATCAGGAAATGTGCATGAAATCTTCAAAAAAATAAAAAATAAAATTATATATTTGTAAACTACGTAAAAGTACTATAAGTCACAATAATTGACAATCCAAAATATTTAAACGATATATAAAAACGGTCAAAGATAGACTTGTTTGAATCTCGAAATTCAAAATGTGTCACATAAATTGAGACAGAAGGAGTATTATTTAATGTAGTGTAGGGGAAAAGTAATAATTTTTTCTTGATTTGTTAAAATGAACAAGTAAAATAAAATATTTATATTTAATTTAGAAGTCAAATAAAATGAAACATATGAAGTATTACACAAAAGTTGTCTGTGAATCGTTGAGATTTATAATTCAAAATTTTGCTTCACCTTTCAAAATAATTAATTCTTCCTATGATCCTATCAGAATAGAAGTAGAAAATTTTACGCAAATTTTATAGTGTTAAAGAACTAATTACATCTTATCTCTACTCTTTTCCAAATTACAAAAATTTCTTAAATTTGGTGAAATCTGAATACAATCCAAAACGTTCTGATACATCCCATTCTGATTTTGAATACATCCCTCAACGTCCCATACATCACATCGGTTTACTTTATTTGCATAACTTTTTAAAATGGGAACAAAATCTAAATAAGGGCCTAAAAAGGTGACATTTGCATAAATCAGCCCAATTATTGATGTTAAACGGGCCTCAAAAATTAGTTCAATGGTGGATCTATACATTTTGGTTCAGAAAATTAACATTTTTGTACAAACATAATGGGCCTAAAAAAACTAGCCCACTGGAGCCTTATGAATTATGATATAGGTATATATGTGGGATCTCACCGATAGGTCTCAATGATTCTTATCGCGTTGGTTCGGTTTATGACTAGCCAATAATAAATTGATAATAGTAAAACAATATAAACATGAGATAACTATTTCAAATGATCGTACTAGGAATCAACAAATTTCTCTCTACTATCATAAGATAAATGTATTTCAATCTTCTTTTATGTTTCAACATTATTTCGAAAACTACATAGATTCATCTACTTCATATACCTAACATCCCCAAAATCAATATACAATATAACTTTAAATAGAATGGTCACATATTCACAATTAGATTATTAAACTTTAGAATATTAGATAATTAGACTTTTAGAGTGTTGGAATTGAACATGACTAAACTATACTAGTAACATTTTTTTTTTGCCACCAGAATGTGGTGCATTGGATGGGGTTGCTCTTCTTTTAATCAGACATTTTGAGTTTGAGTCCTGAATATGAATATTTTTTTTGGTAGGAAGCGGTTCCCTCCGAATAAAGCCCTACACGACGCGAATTCAAATCTTAATCTGCTACCAATATGAACATCACGCACTTGACTCAAAATATATTTTTTTTTTACACCGTCAATAAATATGGAACTTAAATACTTCTACATATATATGTGCTGGACAGGCAGACACAACATGCTTCTACTATGTATCATTTTCTTCTTTTTGTCTTTGGTGGAGGGTAATTAGTAAGTGTCTACAATTCCATGATTTCAAAAAATAGCATAAGGTTGATGTCACATTTATGCTAGAAAGCAATATCTTGTGAAGTAATAATAAATACTACTGTAAGATTGTTGTTATACGTACTGTACTCTTAATTTATCATTAATGGCTTAGAGGAAGAAAAAAAACTCTCTATGTACCTCATAGAGTCATTATTAATTCTCCTTACTATACCATTTATTTATTTTTCCTTTCAACACTATAGTTTCCAACAAGAACTTTATTAAAAAAAAATCTTTAACTTGTATTTCTCACAAGTTTTTTTCAATCTAATTAATTACTTTTTGAACTATCTTGTTTTAAAGTACTCATGTTAGTTCTTTAACATTTTCTAAGTGTTGGAGTACTACTGGAGTCAGAATTTTCACTAAGGAGGTTAAAAATATGATTAAAATTGTTTGTAATTTTGAGACTTTTCCAATATAGAATTATTCGTTATGTTAAATACCTCAAAAAGCTGAAACCTCTAATTCCGGTCCTTAGAAAAACTACAACTAGTTAGAAATTGCGTAAGAGAAGAGAATTTACGCAATTTCTTTTCTAAGAAAGAGATCATAAAGGAAGCAAACTCTTTTTAGCTATTTTTTTCTTTTATTTGTGGTACCCCTAAGAGACCTTTTTCCTTTCCTTGCATTGTATTAAATTGAAATAAAAGCTAAATCACTTTCTTTTAAGAATGTATCTAGTTCCATCTTTCTTTCGTTAGTTAAGCCACCTTTTTCTAAAAAGGATTGGAGTTAAAGGCCGAGACTCAACCATCAAATTAGGGGGACAATCATGTCAATCCAAGCACAGTAAAAGTGTGCCCACTCTACCTAGGAATACTGTTGGAGTCAGAATTTTCAATAAGAAGGTTAAAAATATGAAATAATAAACACATGAAGAAGCCGAAGATGGGTTAATATCTACTATATATACATAAA
Source organism: Solanum piurae (assembly GCA_029582685.1). Taxonomy (NCBI): domain Eukaryota; kingdom Viridiplantae; phylum Streptophyta; class Magnoliopsida; order Solanales; family Solanaceae; genus Solanum; species Solanum piurae. Next base: position 6,935 of record JAJOOO010007167.1, on the reverse strand, counting down.
AAATAATCGATCCTACCTGACTCCGCTCCTGATTGGAATACATCAAACTCCTCTTTGGTCTAGATCTATTCTCGGGTTGAGTTTGGAAAACATATGAGAGATTTTCTTCACTAATCCAAACACTCTCACGAGGCGCACAATAGGAATAAGACCAATGAAGAGACTTCACAATTTTGATTTGGTACTATATATAATTCTTTAATTTTTAAAGATGTAAGTTTAAAATTTTATAGGAGTTGTTATGCCTCGTGTCTTCAATTCCCTCTTAGATAGTTGATGTATATAACTTAAATTCTCGTTAAAATTAAATTCTACAAATTGATAATATATAATTTTTTACACTACTATTTTGTTAAATTTATCTACAATAACATATAAACTCTTCACATCACACGATTCAAACCTATTGAGGTTCAAAACAAGATGTAAAGTAAATATTCTTATCATCATATCTCATATACAATATAGATAGAATAATTTTTTTTGTTGTATTATGTGTCTTTTTTTAAGTAATCACACAAATCACATTTAACAAATTAAAAGTAAAGAATATGTCTCACACATCCAAACCATTAGCAATATTACTTAATTTAGATTATTCATCATATAAAATTAAGGAAAAATAACTTATTTCTTTCTTCTAATTACTAAAACATCAAAATTCCAAGCAATAAATATTTTTTTTCCTCTTAATTAAAACCTCTAAATTAAATTCCTCCCAAACTTCTTGCCTAGCTAGCTAGTTCTAAACTCACCATCACAAAGTATAGTTTAAAAACTATAGTTCATAAAAAAAAAAAACAATAAGCAAAATTAAACACCTAAGTCAAAACCCTAATAATTTGTACTCATTTTGTCATCACACTTATCAACTTATGATTATGAAGTGCCACCGTGTTCGAGGCGGCCACAGTGGTGGTTGTAGTCGTGGCAGGTGTCGTAGTAGTGGTGGTTGTGACAGCAGAGGTGGTAACGACGCGTTCACACGAAGGACACATAGTGAGAGTTGTGGCAGGAAGTTGCATGTAAAAAGGTTGTGAAGATTTTAAAGCTCTTAATTCTTGAAGCTCTTTGTGCAGCCTTTTATTCTCTTCTGTTAATGTCTCACAACATTTCTTTAAATATTCACAATCTACCTCTGTCTGCTTCAATTTTGTCCTGAAAATTTTCAAAAAAATAATAATCTTATAAATTTGAATTTAATACATACAAAATATCGTACGAAAAAAGAATTTTTACATTATCAGTATAATAGGTCACTCATCATTTTTAGTTATTTGAGTAATAATAATTCTCTATGCCTCAATTATGTTGTACTCTTGTTTCGACTATCCTTGAAGTTTAACAAAACAAAATGAAGATTTTTAAAATTTATGATCTACAACAATCCTCGTGATTGTCTGGTTCATGGTAACTATCAAAGAGTTTCATGCTTGATAATTTGATTATTTTAGACCATGAGGACCCTAGTCGTACTTAGGGCATGCCAAAGAAGTAGTCAAGTGATTGTCTAGTCCCCTTCCCTTCGGTCTTTTTTTATTGTGTAAATAAGGTCTTAGTCTGTATGAGCATTCTGGGCAGGTCGTGACTTAGATATTTGCATGATTATAGATGATTTATTAAAGATTAAATTGTAAATTTTGAAGTTAATATTATGAGTATTATGATATATATACTAAATAAATTATAATGATTAATTAATTACCTTGCTCTTCTATTTTGGAACCAAACTTCCACTTGTCTTGGACGAAGATTTAATTGTTTTGCTAGAGCAAGCTTCTGTTTCTGCAATTATAATTTTTCATATTTCAGAACATCATCATCAACAACATTAATGTACCACAAAAAATAATTTAAGAAAAAACATAATAATTTGAACTTTTTTTTTAATATATATCATAAAATCTGCTAATCGAGTGTCTTAATGTAGAAATGACATTAGTTTTAACTTTATAAAACTAGTGTACATTATCAACATCATGATTTTCACATTTTCGGTTTACACTGTCAGAGCAAGTGGCGAAGATATGATTTTCACTGAAGGTGTTCAAAATACGAAGAAGTAATATAAGCACGTGAAAAAGTTAAAAGAGGATTCAACATCTCCTATATAAGACATAAAATATAATCTTAATCATGTATAATCAATATAATTTTTCATCAAAAGAAGTCAAATAAACCCCCTCGACCCTACTTAGCTCTGCTCTTGAGTCGGAGTATATATATAAGAGGTAACCATTTATCAGATATAAGATCTATAGTGACTTCAAGTTAATATATTATAGTAATTGACTTTACAACTAAATATTGATAGATATTTAATGTATTTTCTTAATACATAAGGTCTCTAAAAGGGAAGCCTTGACATAACAGATAAATTTGTTATCATGTGATCAAGAGGTCATAGATTTAAACTGTAAAAACTATTTATTGCATGAATACATGTATTTATGATCCGGTCCTTCCTCAAACCCCGTGCATGACAAAAACTTTCTGCCCCAGACTATATGTCTACACTACAAAAATCACTGAATTTACGTGAACCTATAAATTAGTCCACCTCTAAGGTAACATCAATATTATAAAAGTCAAGACATGAAATCAAAATAATCATGAAAAATAATGATTATGAAGTTTGACTTACAGGATTGAGAGTGTTGTGTTCTTTGAAACTTTCTTCAAGAAAAGCAGATTGTTCTTTTGTAAGTCTAAGTTTTTTTCTTGCTGATGCATCTAAATCTTCATCACTTATTCTTGAACAAGAATAATTATTAATATTACCCCATCGATTATTATCGCGATCGCGTTCACATTGATCTCTCTTCATATTTATTAACTTTCCGTTTCTATAAATCGGAAAGTTCATCTGAAAACTTGATATTTCACTATTTGGAGATGATAGCGCCGCCCCTTCCTCCGCCTCCTCCGCCACCACTAACTGCCGCCGGTTAGTCATGTCCAACGCCGGTCCACTTGTTAAACCGGCCGGTTCAGTAGCTACTGTTGAATAGTTGATATTATTAGAAAATAAAGATATCTATTTCAAAGAATTAATCAAATTATATTTACATCCTTATCAAAGCATGCTCTATAAATAATTCAAATGATTGTTTATTATGTCAAATAATCTATTTTTTGACAAAATGTTCTATACGACTCTTTCAGAAATAACCTTTCTATTTCACACAAAATAAAAATAAAGTCTATATACACCTCACTCTTTTCCGATCTTACTGAGTATGTTGTTATTATTTCATTCTACACGACCTCTCAATCTTTCTTTTTATGACAATTTTTCTAAAGAAAAAAAAGTACCAAGTCCAAAAAGCAGGGCAAATCATTCGAAATGTCAACTTGAGATCTTGATTCAACAAAAAAAAAAATGTAAAATAGATTATGTTTGAAATTATCCAAAAAGGGTTCTATCTCACTAGTACAATTTTTCTTCTTCTAAACTCTATATAGAACAAGAGTTCATTACACTATTAGTATATGAGCAATAAGATTTATCTCAACAAAACAAAGAAAGTTTGTAAGATTAGTGTTTTGAATAACCTTTAGATACAAAAACAAATAACCCCCATAAGAAAGGGACAAAGAAAAATCATTATATAGAAAACTTAAATCGCTAGAGAGAGCACGCATCTATTTACTTAATTATGTCTTCGACAGTTTGAAACATATGAAGAAAATATACTCACAATTTTGAGAGAGCCAAGGGAAGGAAAGTTGTGAAGAAGTGTTCTTAGAAACTCCATGAGAAAAAGGGATGAGATCAAGTTGAAGTGATGGATCTATTGATGATGACCTAATTTCTTGATGATTTCTTGATCTTTTTTTTCTTCCAACTTCATCTTCACCTTCATTACATGACTTCCCTAAAACCATGCAAAACCCTACATCTTTGTTCACCTTATTCTCATGTAAAGAAGAAGAAGAAGATGATGATTTTTCAAGAAACAATATTGGTTTTGGGGTATTATCCCCTCCTAAGCTCAAAGCTAACTCCATATTGAAAACTTTTGGAGGAAAAAAAAAGAAGAATAGAAGCTTTTGGAAATGGGAAATAGTTGTGTTGAAGAAGAGACAACCTAAGGGTCAATTTAAAGAAGGCATTGTCCAAGCCCTCTTTAATACTATTTCTACTAGGTGTACTTTTTTTTTTTTTACATCTGACATCTAATATTCGATATCCGTATTAAAATATATTTTAAATTTAGATTTATGCATTGTAAAACTTATTTTTGAGGGTGACACTTTTAATTTTTAAAAAATCCATTTTTAAGAACTCAAACATGAAACATCTAATTAATGATTATGTATCGTGTATTATGTACTTGCTACAAAGTAGAAAGAAAAGGAAGAAAACCTCAAAGGGCTCTTCAAATTAAATTAATTATTTTTTCGTTTACTTGTCTTAATATATGGAGCATTATTTTATTAAATACATGCATAATTTTTAAAAGAAAATAATGATTTTGAAAATTTTGATTTAGAATAAGTCTTTAATGTTTATATGACAATAAATTATTTGATAAAATATTAAATAAAAATTAAAATTAAATTATTTATAATTATAAAAATATATATGTGACATATATTGCGATGAAGAATGTTTATTTAATTTTCTTAAAAAAGCAAAATTGACCGACAAATACTAGTTAAATTAAGAGTGCACGTGAAACGACATAAATATACAACGGTTTGTACTTATGATACTTTCAGAGTTCAAAATTTAAATTTAAATTTTATGTGTATCTAAAGATTATATATAATAATAGTTAGATTTATAATTAGTGAATTGTTCAATACATATATAATATTTAAGCGAGTTACATTTTTATGGACTAATTTTGTCATATTTACTATTAACTGTGATTTATGATTGTGCGCGGTTTGGTTAAGTGAATGATTAATACTTTCTGTGTCCCTAATTACTTGTCCACTTTTGAATTGACACACCTATTAAGAAAATAATAATTGACATAGTGAATTTATCATTTTACCCCTATTAATTATGAAGTAGATAAATTAAATACATAGAATTTTCAAGAAGTTCTACTTTTTTCAAAATAATTAATTGAGGGTATAATACGTAAAATATTATCGTCCTTTGACAAGTAATTAAGAACAGAGGGAGTATTAATAGTTAACTTAACAATAAATTTATTGTAATTACTTGTGCGTGATAGGAATTAATTATAAGTCATTTACACGTTTTATTTTTCATTATCAAATTATATAGACTTTCTTGTATGCATATTTATTATGTAAAATCTATGGACCATGCATATTGCGTACAAAAATAAGAATACAATTATGAAAAATGTGATTTTGATGAGGTCCAGGCTAGTGTTTGACTTTAATATTAATTTCTATTCCTAAAATAACCTCTTTCTTTCGTAAAATATTTATCACGTTTCATTTTTCGAAATTTAAACTAATTATGAGTTGAATACGAACTATTTATATATGACCACAATATTCTCTCTAATGAGTTAGTTTTTGCAGTTAAGTTAGACACAAGGTCCAGTTCTTTAATTTAACAAAAAAAAAAAGCTTCCTATAAAAAAACGTACGACTCTCTATTCTCATAACTCTATTCCTAAGACATTTGATACCTCCAGAGAGGAGTAATACTTACCTCTCTACCACAACGTTTTAAACTATAATTACAATTTTTTTAAAACTTAAATTCAATTTGCAACGAGAAATGATTAGATTGACACCACAACTATAAAATAAATGTGGAATTTTAATAAGAAATATTATTATAAATGGTTGTAATTTATAAATTATGAGACGCACTCCCTATGTATGAGGAGTTTAATTATAGTTAGATGCATTAATGAAATTGTATATTTGCTACTTCATTATACGGCTACCAAAATCATAAACTAAAATTATTGTTTTAAAAAGTGATATAGCATGACTTAATTAAAAGCAAAAAATAATCTATCTATATTATATAATAGGAGAAGAAAAAGTGCCACGTGTCAGCACCGCAAAATTTGTAGATATATTAAATAATAAATAACAATTTAAAGAACAAAACATTTAAAATAAAACAGAAATTAAAAACGGTTTTAAAAAATTGTTTACGTTAAAAATTGTTGTATTGATCTCTTTTTTTTTTGTTTAAATAAATTGAATATTTTTATTCCTAATAAAATGCTAACGGCCTATTTTTTTAAAATAAATTTTAAAAATGTAAAAGTTATCTTAAAGTTCGAATTGAAAGATAAACGTTTTCTAACTGCATGCCCTATTTTGTCTTCTTTATTGCTATCCAACTTTTTAAATTTTTAAAATTTAATTATATGTTCAATACAGTTTTAAAATTTAACACGGGCAAAAACTTCCACTTTAAAAATATACCTACTATATATAAATAAATAAACACACTCACAAAGAATATTAAAAAGCTCACGAATGGATTTTCATGTTTTCTTTTCATATTTTGGTATAAAGAAACTCACAAATCAATCTTCATCACTTTTTTTAAAAATATTTTGGCATCTTTTGAATTTCTTACAGAAGAAAATAAGTTTATAACTATTACAATTTTCTAATGCAACAAAGAAACAGTAGAAAGATTTGTAGGTATGAAATCCAGCATAGGCTAAATCTTTGATCCATTTGATATATGCTAGCGAAAGAGATTTCGTTTTTGAAGTGTATCTATTAGTTATGTATTGAATTTTTTTATTAATTTCAATTCTCTTTTTGTTTGTAACCATCTTCATAGAAAATTAAATAGAACATATGATTTTTAAACATAAATTTTATTTTGTATTTAGATGCAATGGTTGATATTATTTAATTTTTTATTTCTTCTTTTAAGACTAAAGAAGATAAAATGGATGAAAGAAACTAAAAGTTTAATTACAATTTACACGATTATGCTTGCTTTTCTTTTTATCATTATCATTATA
>JAJOOO010007166.1:0-16194 GCA_029582685.1 Solanum piurae | reverse complement strand
TATATATATATATATATATATATATATATATATATATATATATATTAAGTAATTTAATGTTAAGGTGTTATAAGAGTGTTTTCATTCATAAAATTAACTAATTTGGAAAGAACACATTTATCATGCACCCCACTCTCTTTTATACTTTTTGATAAAGTAAAATATCAAAAGTTGAATTATATTAGTTTTTATTTTAATTAATTATGAAAGAACGCATTTATCGTGCTTAAAAAAATTAGTGTCATTTTTCTTTTGAGAAAATCAGAAAGAAAAAAAGTTCTTTTAATATGATGTAAATCCTTGTCTAAAATTTGACATTATACTTTAATAATATCTAAAGTATTAGAGACTATTTGTGGGAATTGCTATATTCCAATTACTTCCAAATGAGAAATAGAACATAATATTATTTTTCTTAAGAGAAAAAAATAAAAAATAAAAAGTCGTTTTCATGGTCTGTACGTAAATCCTTATTTTTAAAGTTTGGCATTATGTTTTGATAGGAGTGGGCGTTAGGGATTCAGTTTGGAATTCTTAAATTTCAGGTTTGGCAGTTAATAATTAAAAGTAGATACCAAATATCAAATTATTAAATTTTAGTTCGGTAATTCGGTAAATTAAATAGTTAACATAGTTAATACAATTTCTCCAATTATTTCTATTTTTTTAATTTGGAGGCACGATATAACAAAATATCAACAAGTAAAAAGAGAAATTAAAAGCAAATTGATACAACTAAAAGACATGTATTTTGGTTGTTTATGTTTATTTCTTAACTTTCTCTTTGGACTTGTACTAATGAGTAATGTCATGTTAATATATGACATTTATTAAGTAAATAATTCGGTATTCAGGAAATACCAAATGATCCGAGTGTCTCATATCAAAATTCTAAAATTTTACTCCCGATTACCATACCGAATACTAAATTATCAAAAATTTCAATTCGATTTGCTAATTCAATTTCAATATTTTATGTCCAACCCTATATTTTGATAATATCTAAAATATTATCGGGATAATGTATCATAAACTTATTAAGAAAATAATTGCTATATATCTTGCAATTGAATACGTTAGTTTCTCATATACATATTGACGTAGCTATAGTAAAGTAACTACTATAAAAAGGGGTGTGGAAAACTTGTGTGAACACAAGAAAAACACAACACTCTATCAATCATGTCTTCAAAATCAGCTCTTATTTGCGTAGTTATTCTGGTTTTCATCACTACTAGTCATGTAGTCCATGGAATTGGAGTGAGTCTTCAATTACAAGGAATTTTGGCTTGCTCCGCGACGGGAAATCTTCCAGGAAACGGAATCCTTGGAGTACCTGTCAATATTTTACCTGTTGGAGGTAACACAACCCTTGCAACAGTGGTCACAGGTCCTGGGGGCAACATTGGTGCTACAATTAGTACTCCACAGCTTGTGTCAAACATATTAGGTTTATTAAATGGTATTGTTGCAGTCGTTGATCTCCCAATTGCTAATGTTAATGTTAATTGTCCTCTTCTTCCTACCACAGGAATCCTTGTATCTCCCATCACACTCCTACCTACCATTGGCAGCATTATTGGTGATGTACTTGTGATATTACTACAAATTGGGGATTTTACTTTAATGTAATAAGTATCATAGTGACCTAAATAAATATGTCCTATTACTCATATCATATGGAGTGAGTATAAAAGGTCATGATGTCTCTATGTTAACTATTATTATTATTATTATCTAATAAATGGTGTCACTGGATTATTAACTATTATTCTAGTGCATTTGAGCTAAAACTGATGGGTTCTTAAGTTGTTGTTATTTGATTATGATGATATATAGGTGTTTGATCTTACTAATGGTAATTGTTTTACGAGAGAAGCGTTGAAAACACTTTGAATTTAGTGCAAATTGTTACTCCCTTAGTATTTTTATTTGTCATGTTGTATTTTTCAAAAGTCAATTTGACTAATTTTTAAAGTTAAATTAGATTACATTAATTTGATATTTAAAATTAGATATTCAAAAACTATACGAAAAGTACTATATATTGCAATTTTTTGCATATCAATATGATGAAAAAATACATCGTAAAATGTTGGTCAAAGTTCTTATAGTTGGACTCTAAAAATAGAAACCATGACAATTAAAAGTGGACGGAGGGAGTAGTTTCATTTTCGAACTATTGACAATCTTAAAATCACTATTTTACTTGACTAACTAAACTTAAGTACATCCACGATACACCTCGAATTTGCCACATGATATAACAAGTGGTCTCAAACTCTTGTAGGAGCGTGAGACTCTTAATAATTAAAAGCTGAGAAAAGTGTTGAAAACCCTTCTAAACTTGGCGAGAATTTAAGGGTGTATTTCACTCATGTTGCAAGATCGGGGTGAATTTAAGGTCAATTAGTCAAGTAAAGGGGTGTTTTTAAGGCTGTCAACAGTTCGAGGATGAAACTAATAATTCACGCCAAGTTTAAAGGTAGGGTTGTTCATGGTTATGGTTAAAATACCAAATCGAACCACAATCCGAACCAAATCAATTAAAAAAACCGATATTTGGTGTGGTTTGGTTTTAAATTTTGAAAATCAATACTTTTTTATTTTATTTTGATTTTACTAAAAAAAACCTCAAAAACAACCAAACCAAACCGACAAATTATATATATAAATTTTATAATTATTTATATATTATTCATAAATAAAATATAAATATTTTTTAAAATTTTAATTAACTTAAGTCTTAACTTTACCTTTTTTTCAAGCTCAACACTTAAATTTTAGCTCAACTATTAAAACCCTAAGACAAAGTCCATCAAAATCTGTTACTTTAATCTTTACCTACCCTATGTCACATTAGATAGTCACACTTTATCTTAGTTGAATCACTTTATTCATGTAATAAGTAATAACTCTAGTAATGCTAAATTGAATCTATAATAACTTTCTCGTGGATTGTTCGTGTATTAGGTATTTGTGTCTATTGAGATGCGTATACTTTCAACAAATTTAATTTATTACTTTCAAACTCTAAAAACCGAAAACCGAACCAAATCGAACCAAACCGACAACAACCGAACCAGCGGTTATTTTTTTCATTTGGTTTGGTTGGGTTTTAGAAATTTAAAAACCGACTAAATTGATTTGGTTTTAATTTTAACCAATAAACGATCCAAACCGAACCATGAACACCCCTATTTAAAGGTATTTTCAATACTTCTCTTGTTTTATTAATGTGAGCGATTTAGTGGGATTGCAATTCTAATATAAATTATTATTTTTCCTTTTGTGTTGTAGCCATGGTGGTACATACTACATAGATGGCTATTACGTAGAATTTTTTTGAAGAAATAATCAATATATATATATTTATTTGTATTTGCAAGGTCTACCCTTGTCTAGTGGAGTTTCTAAGATTCTCCACATTTGTTATTGTTATGCATCTTGTTAAGCAAATTTTAATTGACTTCACCTCTTAAAATAGCGCGATAACTCAGGAACTATCATAGGCAGTGGCGGATCCAGAAATTTTATCAAGTGGGTTCAACATATAAAAAAAATGAAGCAAGTATTAAATGTTGTAGGTGGGAATTGTGCGATTCCCACGATGCATCAGTCAAATTGTAACCACTTTGCCGCTGGGCTACGTGTTACTATTGGTTTAAGTGAGGTCAAATTAATTATATAGTGTGTTTTGTTTCAAAAAACAGATTGAATATATATGTATATATCATGTATTTTTTCGATGAAGTGGATTCATATGAACCCACTTGCAACAAGGTAGGTTCACCCCTGATCATAGGGATTAAAATTAAAATAACGAGATAACTCAGGAATTAAAAATGCCATTTTCCCTCATATATATATCATGAATACAACTTGTTTGATATATCGACTTTATTCTAACAAAAAAGTTAATGCTAGTCATTAGAATTTGCTGTGAACATGACTCTATTCTAGTTCTAGTATTAACACACAAAAAAAGAAGGAAAAAGGACATGATATACCTCACTTCTCATTTTCTTCTTCAACACTTGCGTCACCTTCCTTGGGTACAATACCGATTTCGAACATCTTGATACAAGCTGTAACGTCTTCTGATTTGGTAGAATCAATGCTCCCACATGATTCAGTAGATTTGTTTGTTTCATCTTCAATATTATCAATAAACTCACTGCTAAGAGTTTCCGCTTTATCAAGTTCATGCAGCTTCTGCAGGGTTTCAATAGCAGTCTTTGTCGCCCATCCGATGTAGATCATGTACCTGGAAGAGTATAAGGCAATATACTGAAAACTTGAGAACTTCCGCGTGTTGTAATTTAACTAGATGATAGTTTTAGATCAACGCGATAGAAAGAAAAGTTACCTTTCAAGATCCATTCCAGCATAGAGGAACGCTGATTTTATACGAGATTCCGAATTAAAATAGACATTCATGATGGTATCAGACAAGTATCCTCCCCATTTAGCAATTTCAAGGAGAAAGTGGATATCAAGAGTAAGCTGTTTAAGATTCAAAATTAGAAAAGTTTCTTCTTTATCCATAATCGTATCTAACATCATCTCCGTCAGCTCAATGAATAGATCCTTTAACCATTTCATTTCGATAAGAGTGTCATCAGCATGCTCTTTTAGATTCCTTAACGCGAAATACAATTCCTGGTAGTTTGATGTCCCAAACAAAGAAGTTTAGAATAAATATTTATTGAGGAGAGATCTATCACATGGTGAAATTGTTTAAGTTATCCTTATTAATGCTTTCTTAAGGGGCGTGTAGATGAAAAACAGGACAACTATTTTGAGATCGCGGAGGGGTGAAGGGAAACATACCTGGTAAGAAATAGAGGGCTGGAGATCAGTGAAACATGCTGGAGGAGGACTACATCTATGGCCACTTTTAAGAATTAATTGCTTGCAGAATTGAGATCTTAGACGACTACAGTTGTCGTTAATAAAGAGCTCATAATTATCAATCTCAAACTCCAAGTGGTAGGTGTCACAGAACGCCCTCCGAATCATACTGGAGAAGAATTGTGCTAGTTTTGATAAGTTAGAAATAAGAGAAACTTGCTGTTCTACTGACTCTGCAATATTGATTCTTGAATCGACTTCCTCAATTTCTGTCTGATTTGTAAGTGCGCTTTCCAAAATAGAAGTATACTCTGTAAAAAGATCTAGAAGGCCTCTTAAAAGTAAGCCTTCCATATGTAGTTGAATTAGTGGAGAAATTTCTTCAAGTATGGCCTACAATAAAACGACAGAAAGCCATTATCTTCTTGTTTTACATCTTAAAGGGTACTCAGAGATGGACACAATCGAGTAGTGTAAACAAGTAGAACAAAATTATAGCTATAGATATATGGCTTCAATTTACAATAGTATTAACCGGATTTCTTAACAAAATTATAGCTATGGATAGCCTATGCTATGTATCGTAAGTTACTATGAATTTTTGCTATAAAACAAACCTGATTTAGTGTTATGAACTTTCGACCACTGTTGGTAAGCAGACAATATTCTGATAGCGGCTGACCAATGTTGGTGGAATAACTATCAGGCGATAAAATTCCTGATACTAGATATCTTCCCAGAACCCAAGTCTCGCATGAGGTAAAGATACCGATCACTTTCTTAAAGTGCTGTACATGGATCTGTAAGACCTCGTGCATACATGGACGGATATGTTCTATCAAAGACGATTGCAATTCAATTCCCTGTGCCTCTAACAAAGAGCAATAAGCCATTGTGGATTGTACAGCCTCTACTGCTGTTGATAGGCCAGAACTTGGCTCTACCATGGATATAACATAATTATTGAAACAAACAGAAAAGATTGCAGCTTGTTCCATCACCCACCGATGTAATTCCGACTCATAAGATGAATTCTCCCCATGCAAAAGGGTGAAACTTTTAGCTGCTTGGAAGATCATGGAAAATAAAAACTTTGAGACTTCTCGGAGATATAGTTCGTGTGTATAGGCCTTGGAGAAAAACAAATCATGTGTGCCATCTGCAATACGTGATTGATAATACTTAAGCAATAATTCAGTTGCAAGATCACTTTCACCAATTCTACGAAGTCCAACCAATGCTTTCTGCAGTTCAGGTGCAGAAACGCGGGGATTTTTAGCTACTACTGTCAACTGATCTGCAATCATAGATATCTTCTCTGATATTTTAGAGTTATAACACATCAATTCATCCGTTAAAGGGTTCTCCGTCAACTGGCTATCATTGAAGAACTCAGCTTCCTTCTCCAAGAAAGAAATAGCTTCATCCAATCGATGTTCTGAAAGAAGATCATCCAGAATTTCAGAAACCTCGTTTGTGTGAGCATCAATAATGCTGGACAAAGACGTATAATCTGATAAACAGTCTTCAAGATTTGACTCTGTCTTCTCCTCTTCGAGAAACTTTAGAAAAACACCATTTGTAAGATCTTTTATGAGCCCTTTCTGCTTTGCAACCTGATACTTCAGTTGCAATAAGTCACTCTCTAGATTTTTTGTCCCTTCAAATATCCTGCCAGGAGAAGACATAAAATCGCGTTGATCTAGTACTGAAGGCTGTATACATGTCGCGATAATATATTAATTGGATTGCACACTGTAAGTATTGACATTTTTGGATTAAAGTGGCAGCACAAGACAGACAACGACGAGTATACCCTTTATTCTTATTGCCTTGAGCTCCAGTATAGGAGTTTTTAAGTCTCTTAACCATATGTCTTGTGCATTCGATAACAAGGGAAGATGTGTTGATAGATAGGACTACAGGAGATAAAGGTAAAACAATTGAAAATATCAGATTACAACAACAACAACATACACAGTGAAATTTCACAGAGTGAGGTCTGGCAACAAGTATAGAGGTTGTTTCCGATAAGACCCTCACATAGAAAATATCACATTGTCGGAGTAATCACAAACATTTTTTTTCATTGGTTTTATAGAGAAAATAACTAACCCAATAAATACTGAATAATTCGTGAAGATGATTTTCTGAAAATCTTCCTCGGACTCTCTTTTCAACTCAAGGAGTTCTGAACAAAGGTGAGTAATGCCCTGCAAAATCAAACATCATAAGAACAATATTTTAACAAGAAGTTTTAAGTAACACACGTATTAAACAAAAAGATTGTACATTTCCATGGAGATTGACATGTTTAGTGGCGGAGCTAGAATTTTTAATAAGGGTTCAAAATCTGAAGAAGTAAACATATGAACTAATCGAAGGGGGTTCGATATCTACTGTATATACATAAAAAATAATTTTAATCATGTATAAATAGTAATATTTTCCGCCGAAGGGAGTTCGGATGAACCCGTGACATACCGCTAGCTCCGCTCCTGGACATGTTAAAGTTATAATTAAGTAAATAAAAGAGTTTACGTTGTTCAACTAGATACCTTATTTTTTTTCAAGCTTGTTTTCACTTTCATCAAAAATTGATTTCAACATGATGGAAACATAACGAAAATCAAATGTGTAACATAAGGATAAAAAAATATTTTTTTTAAAAGATAAATACCCTCACGTAATAGGCACACATTTAGTAAAAATTTAATAAATTTTGTGCACTACCCATTTATAAAATTTTTTTTGTAAATCATCAAGTTAATATGTGTATATACAACAATAATTAACTATTCATAGCAAGTTAGTGGCTTTTGGCTATGGAACTTTTTTTTAAAAAAAATCTTGAAGCAGAGCTTCAAAAAACATGTTTAGTTATAAAATTTCGAATTCAACTTTAGAATTTTCAGAAATTTGAAAAACACTAAAAAACTTTTTTCACTTCATATCACTCACAAAAAGATTGAAAAACAACTCCAATTTGTATTCATCATCAAACACAAATCCAATTTTCAATTTCATTTTGTAAACAAAAACTAGTACTCCCTCGAGAGAAGCCCCAAAATAGTCCCTCATCTTTAGGTCAAGACTCAAAGTCATCCTTGAACTTTCACATGAAGCACTAATAGTCCCTCATGTTTGCAATATTGGTGCACTTTTGGTCCTTCCCTAAACTTTGCCTATTTTTTAACATTAATTTTGTTCATAATTTTATATAAGGAATGACCCATCGTCTTTTTATATATTTAGTAGAAATAATAACTCTATGTGAGAAATGTGAGAAGAAGAACACCTTGTTCTGTTCAGTATAAATATTATTGCAGCTAAACTAAGAACAGTTTAACATATGACATTACAAGAAAAGAAAAATTTGTACTATTGTACGTGAAATCATCGTGATGAACCTCTCGACTTTACTAGCAATACGATTTCTATTAAACAAAATAAGGTGTTTTTCTTCTCACAATCTCTCACATGGAGTTATTATTTCTGCTAAATATATAAAATGATGATTAAACATTCCATACATAAATTATGAATAAAATCAATGTTAAAAAATAGGCAAAATTTTGAAGAAGGATCAAAAGTGCACCAATATTGCAAAAATGAGGGACTATTAATGCTCCATGTGAAAACTCAAGGATGACTTTGAGTCTTAACCCAAAGATGAGGGACTATTTTAGGCCTTTTCTCTACTCCCAAAAAGAACGACACATTTCTATATTAAGTAACAATTTAACTATAAAATGTCTATTTTATCCTTAATAAAATTATTTACAGCCACATAAATTTCTATCATTCATTTTGGACCACAAATTTTAAAAGTCTTACTTTCTTTCTTAAACTTCGTGCCGAGTCAAAGTACCTCACATAAATTGGGACGGAGGGAGTACTTTTTAAAAAAATTGCAATGAAATGTGGCCAAACGGCTATACTCCCGTTGTTCCAATTTATTTGTGTGATTTTGATTTGGCACAGAAAGTAAGAAGACATTTGAATATTATAATTTTAAACAAAAAAATATATAGAAATTCTTATGATTAGGTATCAGACATCGAATGAAAAAAAAAAGTCGAGGAAATGCGACCTTAGCAGTCATGGACTGGAGCTCTGTATCAGCATCAAAATCACTGGAAACAGAGGAAAAATCAGAGGCGGAATGAGCCTCCGTTGATTCGTCATCGGCGGGGATATCCCTGAAACGAAACCTTGATGTCGAAGAAGCAACAGTAACAGTGTCCATGAGAAATTATATTGGACGAAATAGTGTTACTACGGATTAAACAAGCTTTGTTTGTTGTGTGTGATGATTGCAATTTTGGTAAATATGGGCACAAAAGCTTTGATTTTGACGTTAGAAACTATGACAGATGAACGACGGAGAATGGTAAGAATTAAATCTCTTTTATTTTTGTTTTCACGTCCTCTGCCGGCATCTTTTGGTCCTACTCTCCTATTATTTGCCTCAATATTTTTTTATGACTTCTTCTTCCTTCAACTATCTCAAAATTGAAAAAAAAAAAACACATTTTATATAACTAATTTTGGCTTAATTAGAGATTTATAACCATAGTTTGTTTAATTATAATTCATGTTTACATGTTATAAGAAACAGAGAGACGAGCGACATAAGAGAGTGGCTAGAGAGGATGATATGCAAGTGCAGTCAATGGGCAATTAAAAGTTGGGCTATGTATGGTTATGTGAAATGTTATGAACACTTGACTCGAAGGGTATTATGAACACTTCTAGACTTGAGGCAAACAAACATGTGAGTGACATGTAGTATATAACAAGACTTTGTTTTCATGTATGTATAAGTTGCATCGAGCTTTCTAAGAAAAATATAGGATGTAGGATTGTGTCAAAGTTGATGAAATTCACAACTGATATATCTAAAGATAGCTAATAAATAGTAAATGAGACAACAATAAAAATAACATCAGGAATTTACGAGGTTCGGTAAAATTTTGTTTTCTTTTGCCTACTCTTCAGATACCATCAACCAATATTTATTTCACTCCAAAAGAAGACAAGTGAAATACTACAAGAGAGAAAGAAGATCAAATGTCTTAGAAGATGAGAAAGCAAGTGAGAGGTGTGTTACAAATGAATTAAGAGTTACCTATTTATAGGAGTGAATTCTTCGTATTGATGTTACTCATGACATCACAATGTGTCAAAATGTCAAGGTTTAACTTGTGAAACCATTTTATGGTTTACCTAAATTTCACTTACAAAGTTGCTATCTTAAAATTTGTACCAATGAAGAATTATCTTCCTAGCTACCGAATCATCACATTAATTCATCTTGAATCTTGTCAAATTTAACATTAACAATGAAGGGTTTTTAGCTTCACATACCTTATTTTTTGACTTAATCACTTACATCGTGTCGTTGATGTCGTTAAAAACTTGATTACTTTTTATGTAGTTAAACACTTCTGATTTCCTTGCACAAATACTAGAAGAAGTAAAGAAGAAGAAGCTCTTACAAATAACGGGAAAAAACTAAGCCCAAACTATAAAAGATCCTTACTTTGAACCTTGGAGGAAAGAAATCTCCTTGGACTTGTTCATGCACGCCTTCAAAAGTATTAACTTTTTAATTTATTTTCTCCGCTCACTTTTACTTGTCATATATGAACTTGACACATCTATTAAGAAGACAATATTTGACATGGTTATTTTACCACACTATCTCTATTAATTGATGTTTAATACTTTCTCTGTCCTTAATTACTTGTCCACTTTTGAATTGACACACATATTAAGAAAATAATAATTGACATAGTGAGTTTACCATTTTGCTCCTATTAATTATGAAGTGGATGAATTAAAAACTTAGGATTTTCAAGAAGTTCTACATTTTTCAAAGTAATTAATTGAAGGTATAATAGGTAAATTTTTTTGTCTATTCTTGATTTGTCAAAATGGACAAGTAATTAGCGACAACTAAAAAAGGAAATATGGATAAGTAATTACGGACAAAGGGAGTAGTAGATCTTGGAAAATGATTTGAAAATACTTAACTAATACTAAGGATATTAACATGAAAAATACAATAATTGTTTTTTTTTATGTGTTAAAAGTGACAAGTAAAAGTAGAATTTTATTTTTGAAATAGCGGAAAAGTAAAAGTGAACGGAGAAGATATTAAACTTTGGCCAAATTTTACTCTCAATGGAAATCAAATCTAATCGTAATTTCAAAGTATAATTAAAAATTGAGAGATAAATTTGATTTATTTCCTCAAAAAATTCGAACACGTATACCTATTTCAATTACTGTTCATTTAATAGTAGGCCTCAATATGAGAAGATTCGTTAATAAATCACACTCTCCATTTATTCCTTAGAAATAACTAATGATTAGATTATCATAATATTCATAATAATTACCATAGTATTCATATTAAATTCAAGGGCTGACCTACATATATTAAGTTGTGGATGTTCAAGCACCCATTGAGTCGAACATAAAGTATATATAAATATACAGAAATACTAAGCAAATGGATATATATTACTACTGAGCACCACAATATATTAATTGGTTGGGTGCATTGGTTAAAGAGTTGAGTACTGAAGGCGTTCAGTTTCGGTAGGTGAGGAATCAATTCCTCCCTAAAACAAAGTTATTTTAATAGCTTCATGTTAAAAAAATAAATTGCACTCACCGTCGTAAAATCTTGAATCCGTCAGATTAACATATCAATTAATATTAAAACAATTAATGTGTTTAAAGTGTCAAATAAAAGTTATATATTTTAAAATGAATGAACGCCAAAAGTCTGGCTAAAACAAAATAGAGTAATTTCTGATAGATAATAAACGGACAAAATAGTATTTTTGTTTTGTTTTGGTCCGTGACCAAAGAAAAATAAAGGCAACATTGAAAAGTTTCCAATTCCCAGCGGCAAAAATCAGTCAGTACCCCCAAAAGTTTCAGTTCCATGTGAAAAACGAATAACAAATTTTTTCTAACCAATGAGGAGAGGACACGTGGGATTCGTCGTCACTTTCATTCTCCTAGCTGCCGCCGGTAACCTTTGCGGTGAGTTCGCCGGCGATTACTCCAAGCTGTCCGGAATTATCATCCCGGGATTCGCGTCTACACAACTGAGAGCATGGTCAATATTAGACTGCCCTTATTCTCCTCTCGATTTCAATCCTCTCGATTTAGTCTGGCTCGACACTACTAAAGTAAATCTTCAACATTAGCTCTCCAGATACTGATATTCTTCACTGTTTATTTTATGCAAAGCTGGAGGTTTCATGCTAAAAATGTAGATTTAATTAAGAGCAGAACACGACAAATACCAATTAATTCGGGATAAGTGTGATATATAGATAATCTAGTTTCTGGTAAAAGACAAATTTGTTTTTGTATTTCGGATGAAATGGACTTGAATATCCGGAATGGTTAAAGAGGATTCATATAGTCGATCCCAACTAACTATTTGTTTGATTACTTTTGGTTTTGTGGTATATAATATTGAAATATATGATTTTGATTTGGGGGAAATACGTTACAAGATATTAGACCATTCATGAGATCCTGCTTTTTCTGCAGTCATAACAAAACAACTGTCTAGAGTCTGGATCTTGCTTTTGTGATGCAAAAGTAGTAACTTCTTGTAAGTTAATCATTTATCTTTCTTACAGCTTCTTTCTGCTGTAAATTGCTGGTTGAAGTGTATGATGTTGGACCCTTACAATCAAACAGATCACAGAGAGTGCAAGTCTCGACCTGACAGTGGCCTTTCTGCTATAACGGAGCTTGATCCTGGTTATATTACAGGTGTTCTTGATTTATTCTCCTTGCGTTATCGTTTGCACTTCTATCAAACTGGAATACGGAATTCAAAATGTTAGGCCTCCATTAGACAGAAGTGAAACTGAACTGATTTTTCTCTGGTAACATCTTAAGTTGCCACATGAATCTGGGCGCAGAGCCGGCTGAGTACTTTGCCTTGCTTAGGCAGTGCTTCAGTAGGCACCAAGTGCTAAAGCATGTGTTAGCAAAAATCATCGAACTAGCTTTCTTTTTATAATATCTGGAGAACTTACGAGACCACTGAGTTTACTGCTTGAGCTACACCAAACAATAATATATTCACAGAAGCAACCTTAGGAAACATAATATGAGAAATAGAGATAGAAAATGTAGAATATAGTGGTTGATCGATTTGAATTAGACATTTAAAATTTGCATTGTTGCATCTAATAAATTTCTTTTGTTGGTTTTTGAGCTTGATGCACTTGTTTTTACTTACTTTATAAAGAAAAAATGAAAATACTAACACTGTTTTTACTTCAGATATGTTACTTAATTACAGTTGTTTCAATTCCTTTATCCATATAATTCTTGTTTCTGGTTGTGCTTATTTTTTTTCTGTTTTTTTAATATGCTACTGTATGTGTTTACCCATTTTTTCTTTTTATATGCACCTTCCTTCAATGCACGCTTTAATTGTGCTTTATCTTAGTATTCAATGAGTCCTTGGCGTTATCCTACACTTTTGCCTTTGACAACACTGGTCTAGATAGGGCCTTTGTTGTTTAGTTTGAAACTTTGAGCCAATTTTACCTTTGAAAAAACCAAACCATCTAGGTCTGAAATGAATTTTACAGGTTCCAGTAATTAGTCGTTTAATGCTTTTTTTCCCTGTCCTTCCAAAGTTTTCCTTTTTACTACACTATGTATAATTTGATTGAACATGGTTGTTACAGTAGTGGAACTTCAATTTTTGGTTAAGGTCAAGTAAGTCTTTACTTCCATCGCGAACAGAATCTGGATGACAACATATGCAGGCTTAGTGCCCGTTTGGATTGACTTATTTTAGGTGCTTTTAAGCCAAAATAGCTTTTAAGCAGTTTTGAAGAGTTTGGATAAAGTTAAAAAGTGCTTATAAGCACTTATTTTAAAGCCAAAATAACAAAAATAAACCAAAAGCCATAAGTTAGAAATCCTAACTTGTGGCTTTTGGCTTATAAGTCATAAGCCAAAAGCCAATCCAAACAGGCCATTAATCAAGTCCTTGCAGCAACCATGTTCAGCTATTCTTGTAGTTGTAAAAGAACTAAACTAAAGAACAACAAAACAAGCATCTAATCGCTATAGTGGGAGTTCATGTTTATTCATATGTTTAAGCAACCATATGAATAAACCACAGACCTAGAGGAAAGGGAAAAATACTATATATATATATAGATATATATTTGTAAAAGAAATATGTTCCTGATCAAAAAAATAAATGTAAAAGAAATATGTTATTGTATATACAAAATTACGAAGTGACATGTAAATTTTTGGTTTGGTCTGGTTTAGCGTTGTTTTTCTTAATAATAAATCAAACATAATGCTATTATCTTTTTATGTTTAACACCAAATAGTACCAAATTAAAGAAAAAATCAGTTTATCAACTCAGCTCAAGTGGTTTCTCAGTTTGGTATGACTTTTTGGCTTCTTTAACACCTCTAGATCCAGAACGCTACCAAGAAGTTAGAACAGGGTCTCATGATTTCATCAAATCAATAAGTGGAAGATACTTTTCTAAACTAGTGGCAACTGCTTGTGTATTTCACCATGCCCTTTTGCCTTCTGCTGCATTTTCTGAGTTCACATTCTTTTCCTTTTTTTTTTTAATTTTGTTAAATTAGTGAGACATGGAACTGAATAGGGAAAACCTCTTAATGCACGACTCGAATGCCATTTTTCTTGTTTGAGACCCATGAACTTTGTATGCTGCCCTTTTTTCTTGGATTGTCGAGACCATTTAGCAGGGGTTCTACTGTCATCATTTTTTAAAGAATACTGCATATAAAATTGACATTAACAGAGACTGGTCAGTGAAGGACAATTTTTCATAGATATTGTCGCTACTGTAGGGGCTATACCTGATGATTCTTTTACTTGTTTTGGTTCTATACTTGATCCAAATTCCATTCGTGTTCAGGTCCTTTGTCATCAGTGTGGAAAGAATGGATTAAATGGTGCATAGAATTTGGTATTGAGGCTAATGCAATCATCGCAGTTCCATATGACTGGAGATTGTCTCCATCAAAGCTTGAGGAGAGAGACCTTTACTTTCACAAACTAAAGTTTGTATTTCGAGATATTGTTTGTGCCTTAAATTCAGATATATGTGTTATGATCTCACTACATAGTTCCTTTCCTAAGTGAAATGATGAGTTAATTGATAGAAAAGTCTAACTTTCCAGTTCCATTTTCCCTGGGGAAAGTAGAATCATGCATTTCTTTCTTTCATTTTGTTGCAATTTTTTTAGCTATGAGAAAGATAATAACGTTATTACAATGGTTGAAGATCTGAGCTTGAATCCAATACAAGTTCTTCTTGCTTACTCCTAGGCATGGGGAATTTCCCTTCATCAAATATCTAAGAATATATGACCATCGAAAACACAAGGACTTTACAGTTTTCTTTTCCTGCCTTTTATCTCTCAACTCCTGTGAGAAATTTAGGAGAAAATATTAAGAAATGGATCTTGGGCCTAATTGAACCTCAAAAGCTAGCTCAAGAGGTGAGGATTGCCCAAGCCATATTATGTGTTTGGGTGTTTAAGCATTTCCTTTTGTACTTTTTCTGATAAATGTGTTCTATTTATTGCGGGGTTTTGATCTCTTTTTTCTTTCTGGCAGGCTAACTTTTGAAACTGCTCTTAAACTTCGTGGTGGACCTTCAATAGTTTTCGCTCATTCATTAGGTAACAATGTCTTTAGATACTTCTTGGAGTGGTTGAAATTAGAGATTGCTCCAAAAGAGTATGTTCGATGGTTAGACGATCACATTCATGCCTATTTTGCTGTTGGTATGCCTTTGCTAACCAAAATACTATTTGACCTCCAGTTTTATCTCAGAAATTAGGGATTGGTCCTTATCTGGAATCGCTGCTTTCTTGTGGTTTCAGGAGCTCCTCTTCTTGGTGCTATCGAGACAGTCAAAGCAACATTATCGGGGTCTACATTTGGTCTTCCTGTTTCAGAGGTTTTACTTTTTTTAATCCAACTTAAATTCCAATGTGGTAGGCTACCTTTATACCTGTTTAGGACCTTTAGGTTGCGCAGTTCAGATATTGAAATTGTTGGATATTTTAAAATATATTTTGAGACATATTTTGGACTCTATTAGTTTATGACTTAAGCACTTATGCCATTAAGTTGATGACTAATGTGCATATGTCATCAACTTGATGAACAAGTATTAATTTCCTTTGCCTCCAAGTATTAATTCCCTTTGTCTCCAAGTAATGTTATCCTCTTCTCCAAGCTTCAAGGCCTAAACTCTCCTATATATAAGTTGATGTAGT
>JAJOOO010007165.1:0-12504 GCA_029582685.1 Solanum piurae | reverse complement strand
CTGGAGATGGTAGCAGGGAACCTAGTGAACCAGAGTTGGCGCTGGCCGAGCACCAGGGCAAGTACATGGCAATGACAGTTAAAAGATTGGCTCAGCACTATTCCTTACCACCTGATAATGCCAGCTCCCGCCGGTTTTAGAAATTGAAAAATGTCCAAATTTACCCCTCTACTATATGAAATGTCTTAATTTTAAGTTATACTTTGGGGTCATTCATATCTTTGTCGTTAAGAAATCATCTTTGTATCTGTCTTTGCCTTTAACAGAGCTCCAAAGTGAACCGGATGATAAGGTTTCAATTTACCCCTCTACTTTTCACTATACTTTAAAATTACCTTCCATTATACTTCTGGTTGGAGTTTCGTTAGGGACGAGAACGGCAAGGGTGTGGATGCCCTTCAAAAGTATAACACATTAGTAAACTCAAGATCTTTCATTTAGTAGAATTGTAATTTTACCCTTTTTGGTTTAGAAACACCCTACATGTAATTTTTGTCCATTCCTATAAACATTTCCTAAACTGAATGTATCAAAATTTGTGTGCCCTTAGAACTTAGAAGGTAATGTTTTTTTTTCATTTATTAATTTGATTTTAGATTTTACAATGGGTTAGGGGGAGGGGAGGATGGAATTTGATGTACTATAAATAAACTATGATTTGTGTTCCATTTTCTATATGTTTTGGCCTCTCTTGTTTTAAAGAGTCTTTTGTGATCCGGAGAAAATAAAGCATTTAGATAAGCATATTGATTTCGCGTTGGACGTCAATTTCAAATGCTAATAATTAAATTTTATATTTACTGAATTTTTTTAACACAAATACACAGTTTGAATTTTTTTTATTAAAATATGCTGAATTTGTATTTGAACTTCTACCTCTATTCATGATGGTAACACTCATTAAGTCATTAATTGAGCCTAATTTCATCGGCGATTACCCAATTTTATTTTATTGAACTAAAGCTACTAAGCTACATTTTATAACAAAAAAAATCACTTAACTTTGCGTAAACATCATTAAAAGTCACTAATAAATAAATTTTATTTGATTAAAAAATCACATAAATTTGCCTAAATATGAGAGCAACAATATTATGATTAATGTCATGCCTCTTTTGTTTCATCCTTGTGACATTTTGGTGAGAACAAAATGAGGACGAGACTTAGATTATTGGATCATGTGAAGAAATGATTCACAGATGTTTTGTGAACAGGTGTGAGACACGGGTTATAGTGGGTTTAACGAGTGATAGAGGTAAGTCGAAGAAGGAAGAGCTGATTAGATAAAACATACCTCGTCTATAGCTTATCAATAGCACAATTCTAGATAGAAAAATCAGTAGGTCGAGGATTAAGATAGAAGATTAGTAGGCCGAGAGTTGTCTAGTTCATTTTTTAGCATTGTTATTATTACTCTTTTATTACTATTTAAATTATCCGAAATACTATTATTTATCGTTGTTACTGTTCTCTTCTTTCATTATTGACTTTTTGGCTACTATATTACTTTATATAGTACATATTGTTTTTAGTGGATGCCCGAGGTCTAAACTCTAAAACGAAACTTTTACCTTCGAAAAATTGGGGTAAAACTGCGTTTATAAAAAAGTCGAGTGAGTTTTTGTTTACCAAAGAATAGTTTTGTGACTATGGTGCAATAAAGCGGAAGTTGAGTGATTAATCATAATTAATTGTTGATGCAATTACCTTTCGTTTTACCTGAACTGTAAACTTCTTATCGCTTGGTCGAAGACTGAAAAACTCTCGTCAACTCTGAAGTGGAGTGAAGGGATCTAAAAGCTTCAAATCTCGCTAAACCCTAGTGGCTTGCGAGCATTTTCAACATGTCTCGAGCGCCAGCAATCCTCAGTTTCCTTCTTCTTGCGGTTCTTGGCAATGCATTTTCCCCTGAAAACCCAACAGATCGGAAAATTTTGGTTTTGCTCGATGATTTATCCATCAAATCTTCACATTCTCTCTACTTCCAGGCTCTACAAACCCGTGGTTTCGATCTTGATTTCAAACTCGCCGATGATCCCAAGATCGCGTTACAGAGATACGGACAGTATTTATATGACGCCTTAATTCTCTTCTCACCTACCATTGATAGTAAGTCTCCATGCCAGATTTCTTTATGTTACATATGTGTATAGATCCGAGCTGAATGCAGTGGTTTCCAGTGAACCCGATGCGAAGGGATAGATCGAAATGGGTTAATTTTTTGGGTGTTTTAGGTAGATTAATGTCGTTCCTTTTTTTTTCCTTCTTTTTTAAGGTTTAGGTGGATCTCTTAATGCGGCAGCTATTCTGGACTTTGTTGATTCTGGCCATGATTTGATCCTTGCGGCTGATGCATCTGCATCTGATCTAATTAGAGAGATTGCTACTGAGTGTGGGGTTGATTTTGATGAGGTATCAGAAAACGTTTCTGTTACATATATTTTTATTCAATCAATCACACAACTTTACCTATTAGGCCCATTTCATACTAAAAAGACTTGTGTTTTAAGTGAATGATTCATATTGCATACAGAGACCCTTTGCTTAACATTTTCACTGTGATGAAATGAATTTGATGGGATTCTCTTTGGCTACTGATGATGTTGTTAATTTGATATGTTCTAAAAGCAAATGATGATCATAAATTTTTTGATTTTCTGACCCTAGTCAATCACTTTCATTCTTATGGGTAATTGCATCTTCGTGATAAGTATACTCATACTCCTCTAAAGTTAAGCATGGCATGCTGACTAATGTTTTTCTACTCTTTATGTTCTACATAATAGGATCAGTCAGCTATGGTCATTGATCATACAAGCTTTGCAGTTTCGGATACAGAAGGGGACCATACCTTAATTGCTGGTGATGATTTCATTCAATCTGATGTAATCTTGGGCAAAGAAAAGATCAAGGTAAAGCAGTATATTTCATCTATAATAATCCTGATTTTTGAGTTTACTCTTCTATTTAATAATGGAATCAACGTGATCAATTAAATATTAGCACATAAGTGTGGCCCCCATTCCTTTTTTTTTTGTGGGGAGGTGGGGGGTCTGTTAATACGAGAGATCAGAAATACACACTAGAACCCAATTCGCATACCGCTCTTAAGGGCTGATGGCCCAACTGTAGGAACATACCACATGCCCAAGTGGGGAAGAGCCAACATCAGCGTGTCGAACCATCCAAACAATGTGATCTCTTAAGAAGATGCTATATCTATAATTTAACTGGAAAGGTTTGAACGGGATTGTTGTGATCATCTTTCCCTTAAGATTGAAAGAAATAATTAGCAGTTTGTCTTTCTAGAGCTATCGCCTAAAAAAAGGACTTTTTTACTTGTTTATCAATGTATTCTGTTGATGCCTATGTAGAAATACTGATATTTCATAACATGTACTCCCTTTGTTTCACAAAGAATGACCTGGTTTGACTTGGCACGGAGTTTAAGAAAATAAAGAAGACTTTTGAATCTTGTGGTCCTAAATTAAAGTTATTTCAAATGTACAAAATTGCCCTTTAATCTTGTGGCCTTAAAGTTTAAACATGCCATGTGGAAAGCTGAAAGTAAAATGTTACCAAAAAAAGAAAGAGGTCATTCTTTTTGAAACAAACTAAAAAGGAAAGGAGGTCATTCTTTTTGAAACGGAGGGAGTAGCAATTTTAGAGATCAATTGGATTGTCCTGTCCCACAAGAGAATGACCGAACCTCTCTCAACATGTAGCAATGTTTGTTTGCATTGCAAAAGAGTTGTTTCTTTCCTCCCAACATGGGTAGCTATCCATTTCTTTTTTGCTTTCAACCTCCCATTTTGGAATCGTATCTACACTAATAAGCTGTGAAAACTCTATAAAACTGATACATTCATCCAACCACTGTCATTTCACTCACTAGTTTCTTAAAGATTTTAGAAACCTTTATTGTTTAGGGTTTTTACTTCCCTAGCACATCTTATGTGACACTTAGCATTTTGCAATTGTTTCTCTTGTTCTTTTTGTTCATTTGTGTATTTGCCATGTTCGTTGGTTTGTATCCTTGCAATTGTTTGTTGTAGCTTATATATATGCTAATCCACACAGGGAATCCATTGAAATAGTGACTCAAATTACAGAAAGTACTACAATTTGAGTATTCTTTAGCTGTATACCACTCTCGTTCAGTCGATTATTCTTGAACAAGGGTGCTCTATTTTGCTGATAATAAAGGAGCAGAGTATTCATGCGGTAGAGTGCTTAGCCACATGGATAAACTTATACTAGACCTTCAATTAGAGATACAAGTTCAAAATTCTTCAGGGAAGTTCTGAGGAAGGATCTGGAACCAGATCATTATTAGTACACATAGAAGAAAAGGTTCTTTGTTGATCTGTCTTTGGGATAGGGATGGGGAAGGGAGGAAACTGAAGATTAACTCCCTCAGGGGTCGTTTGGTAGAGTGTATTAGGAAATGCATGTATTAGCTTTGTGTATTACTAGTACCTTGTTTGGTACTCTTTTTCAACCTATGTATAACTAATGCTTGCATTAGTCATACACTTATTGTGTATTAAGGTGTGCATTGCTAATACCATGGATTTCTAGGTATTAGCAATGCAATGGCTTTAATGCATGCATTAATATGATAAAAGACCCAATTACCCCTCAAAACCTTTTTTACATCTTTTCCACCATAAAAGTCAAGGGTATCTTTGTAAATAATTTTTTTAATGCAATACATACTATTTTTAATGCATCAAACCAAACAATGCATACAAATAATCTATGTATAATTAATGCAAGCATAACTAATACATGCATTGCTAATGCAAGCATTAAAAATACACTATATTTAGCATTATTCTTATACACTCTACCAAACGACCCCTCAGAGTGTTCACCTTCTCTTTATAAGGTCCGGATAAAAACCAATGATCTTGAGTAACCGATATGGTGTAGCAACTGAAACGATCAATAAGTATTCAGTAATTTCTTCATGCTCATTGTAAGCTCTATTGTGCTCTCTTTTTGAGGTAGCTGCTTTTGTAAATAATACAAGGATTGTCATGTATCTTTTTTTAGAAGGTAAATAAATTGATTAATAATAGGAAACTCTCATTGTAAGGTGAATTTGACTAGTACCGGGAGATTTTTCCATTATCTCATAAAATAATAATAGGAAAATTTCACATAAACCAACAGTTCACCAAAGAGTATAGAATCTATAACATAGTATATAATTCACTGTGAATGACACCAGATCTTCTATATTAAACTAGAACCTCAAGGGTGAACCTGAGAGAAACTAAATTTGAGAGGCTATCCCAAATGTATGTTGCCATTCTATACCCTTCAAATTCAAAAGCTCTCATATTTCTCTCTTTCAACAGAACCAACATAACTGCTAATGAGGCAGATTCTCAGATGTCAGGATCTCATGTATCTTATCATATGTGTATCGAATAGGAGTCAGAATCTAACCTGAGGTGCCAAATTAAACCAATGGAACTTTATCTACTCTTGCCATATTTAAAGCCAATAAACAAATGCTTCTGAATTTGTCTTCACTAATTTTTATTTTCTTGTATTGATTAATAACCTTGACATTGAATCAAATGCACTATATTTATCAGGTATATATTTAACCTCAAGTTTTCAATTAAAATTAATTCATGAATCATGACAATGAAGGCAAATCATGATGTCAGAAAAAAGAGTATGCAGTAATAGTATAAGGTCGCGATGGAATAGATCAAGCAAGCTCGAATTGATGCAATAAGGAACCTATTTGGCCAAAGCCCTCACAAAACAATGTGCAATTTTTGAGGTGGTCATACTTGAACATGCTCTGTTCTATAATCTCGTAACATAGACCTTTTGAGTTTTACAATGTGCATTTTTGAGTCATTTATGGTGTTATTTTGTCATTGGCATTGGGTCATAAACTTTGTATGTACAAACTTCCCCAGTTACCTTTTTCATTTTTTACACTGGCATGTGATTGTGTATCGGATGATACAGCTCTTGAGTCCTGCTGTGATGGAGCAGCATGTTTCTAATTCATATTTCTGTTATATAAATCCAGGCTCCTGTACTCTTCAAGGGGATTGGTCACTCTGTAAATCCGGCTAATAGCTTGGTAAGTTTCTGCAAGTTCTTTCTGGACATACATGTATGTGAAGTACATTCTGTATAGTTATTTAATGTCAAATGGTGCATACATCATGCTTGCAGGTGCTGAAAGTTCTCTCAGCTTCGCCTTCAGCGTATTCAGCTAATCCTAAATCCAAATTATCAACTCCACCAACACTAACTGGATCTGCAATCAGTCTTGTTTCAGTTGTGCAGGTGGTTCATCCAATATGTGACCTATTAATATTCCTAATCATGTTCTTTAATTTCTGCCTGTTCAATTACTTGAGTCTTGGATTTCTTTCTGTTCATTCAGATTATTGACCTTGAACCTCAAAAGTTGTTCAACAGGTGCTGTTTAGCTTTTTAAGATAATGAAGCCATGCAGGGATGCTTGCATAGAAGTTAAGCAGAAAAAGAATCATAATTTACTTTTTTAAAGAATAAAAGAAAAAGGGAAGATGGAAAGGTGTAAGCAGAAACGCCTCTCTACCTTCATGAGGTAGGGGTAAGGTCTACACTCTACACTCCCCAGATCCCATCTATGTGCTCACACTGGGTATGTTATTGTTGTTGGAAAGGTATAGGCAATAGATGTTATACCTTTTGCAGTAGCTAGATCACATTTAGATGAAATTTATTTGATCTGGTCAGTATGGTGATGACGTATCATGGCAATTTTCATATGTAAGGACTGCATACTTTGCTGACAATCGTTGCCTCATAATGCTACCCCTGGCCCATCGCCGTCCTTCCTTTTGTTGCTGAACAATTAAATGATGTTTAAAATAAGATCAACAACACGCCCCAAAAAAAAGTCAATGACAATTGTTTCCAATTGCAGGCAAGAAATAATGCTCGGGTTCTTATATCTGGCTCCTTAAGCATGTTTAGCAATCGGTAAGTAACTTTTGAGACTTTTGGTGGAGTAATATCTAATCTGAATTGCTCAAATTGACGAGCCTTTTTCTCATGTCCAGATTCTTCAGATCTGGAGTGCAAAATGCTGGAAGCACAATCAAGTAAGCATTCGTAGTTACTCTGTTGCTTCTGTTTGTTTGACATGATAGTACCTTGAGTCTGATGTGTGTGGAAGCCTCAGCATTAATTGACTTAGAAAATGAAAAAGAAAACAAAAATTAAAAGCCTTGGTATTGGTTGGACTTCTCTAAGACTGAAGCTGCTAAGAACATCATTGATATGTCAGTAATGTATCCATCATCTGGGAAAAGGTTTCTCAACTATTGACATCCTGATATGGACCTGTATTTCCTGTTTTCACTACCAGAAAGAAGTCCACTAACCAAAAATATTTGTTGGATGTTGGGAGTTCTTTCGTTGTTGTAATAACTAGAATGTATTGTAAGGTTTTCTACTTGGTATGCTCTTCAATGTATTGTAAGGTTTTCAATTATGCGGATCCACACAATTTTAGTTTGAACAGTATGTGTAATTTGATGTGATTTGATTTCTTTTCTCAATTTCTTCGTTTTCACTTAATGCTGCTAGAGAAGCAATATCTTGAAGCTAATTGTGCCTCTTCCTGTCCCCTTCCACGTAAAATACAGCTCAATTTTGTATTGTTTATGCTTTCTGACTTAATTGACCATAAATTTATCCTATGATCACACAGCCATGAGAAATCTGGTAATGAGCAGTTTGTGACTGAAATTAGCAAGTGGGTCTTCCATGAAAGAGGCCATCTCAAGGTGCAGTATCAGATATAATTTCTTAATTCATATCCACTTGCTTCTTTATTTTAATATTTTACTTTGGGCATTCTTGTAGTCATAAAAGAAATGCACTTCAATTGGCTGCATTTCACTATCCATATTTGCTGTTCTCAATATGTGAATTGGGAATTTATGTCTATACACTTTCATATATAGGCTGTGAATGTAAGGCATCACAAAGTTGGGGAGGCAGATGAACCTTCTATATACAGAATCAATGATGATCTGGTACTACTACACTGCAAGTTTGTTATAATCTATCAATATTATATTATGTTTGCTTAATGGTTTTGGATGTGTACTGAAACTGAGATTTTGATCCAAGGAATATTCTCTTGAGATTTATGAATGGTCTGGAACAAGTTGGGAACCTTATGTTGCAGATGATGTTCAAGTTCAGTTTTACATGATGAGCCCCTACGTTCTGAAAACCATGTCAACCGATCAGAAGGTACTCTTAAGTGCTCCAAAATTAACTTATGGTAGGAATTGTTTTAGCACTTGGATTAATATTTCTAATTTCATTTTCTATAGGGTGTCTATTATACGTCATTCAAGGTTCCAGATGTTTATGGAGTATTCCAGTTTAAGGTTGAGTACGAGAAATTAGGAGTCACAAGCTTGAGCCTTGCAAAACAGGTATGTTCTTTTGAAATCTACAGGCACCATCTCTTATGGAGGCATCTATAACTTTAAAAAATTTGTTATCATACCTTAAGCTGGTTAATTGTTAGAAGAGGTAGGTGCAGTCGTTATTTTCATGTTTTACAGATTTTGTAGTGAAGAGCTAATATATATGCTGTATCAGTTACATTCTGGACACAAATTTATCTAGGACTCTTGCTTTCCCACTTATTTGGTGAGAGAATTACTAAAGTGCTCTTATAATTACAACATGATAAATAACTTCTAATACTCTTTAGAATACACGCTTGTCTGTTGTCATTTACTCAAATGTATATGTAGAAGCAGCACACACCTTATCATGAAAACATTCTTTTTTTTCTTTTTTTAGTTATTACGAAATTTGTTGTATATCTGCACTTTGTCTTGTTTCATCATTTGTTTTGTTGCTCTAGTTCCCAGACATTGTTGGATGAAAGCAGTGAATACAGTCGTTGTTCCTCAGTGACCTGCTGTTCATAAAAGATACTCGTTTAAGAGATATATTTATGAAAGCCATCAACATCTGTGCTCTCTTTATTGCTTTAGTTTTTTTTTTAATAATGGTGACA
Source organism: Solanum piurae (assembly GCA_029582685.1). NCBI lineage: Eukaryota > Viridiplantae > Streptophyta > Magnoliopsida > Solanales > Solanaceae > Solanum > Solanum piurae. Next base: position 3,428 of record JAJOOO010007165.1, on the reverse strand, counting down.
GTCTAATATTGCTTTAGCTTTGAAGTACAAGAAAACGACTTTTGCATTTAATTGGTCTTAACTATGTCATCTTCCGAAATTCAATAATGAATAGTATAATAATGGAGGTGGTTGACGACACCTTATATAGTTATTTGCATTAATATGGGGAATCTTTTTACTTGCAGATTCCTGTTCGACCCTTCAGACATAATGAATATGAGAGATTTATAACAGCTGCTTTTCCTTATTATGGAGCATCCTTCTCTATGGTACTTCTCTCCCCCACTCTTTCTTTCTCTCTCTCTCTCTCTATCTGTCTCTTTGTTACACATTACAACTGATTTATCATCAGCATATTTTTAATGTACTATATGTAGTTTGTCCAACCCCTGATTTCTCTGGAGACAATTCCTCCTCAAGTTGTCGAGACTTTTAGAGTATATAAGGAGTCGTGTTATCTGATTTAATGAGGGTATTTATCAAACTTTTAATACCTAAAAAGTACAGATATGGTGGTATATTCTGCTTAGTTATATCAGGAAACTGAGGATACAGAAAATCTGTTGCAGTTGGTGTCCTATTGTGGAAGTATCTCTTGAGAAGTCTTTGATTACAAATTAATTTTACAAGATTTTATTTGGAAACCTAAAAAAATCTAAAGATACTTAAATATGTACGGTCTGTTAAGTATTTGTTGGATCCTCCTCTTAAAATGTCTAGAGTTGGAAGAGGGGAGTCAAATGAAACATACATGCAATATGATAACGTTTTGTCTTCTTATTTTATGATCTGATCTGTTGGATTATTTCGTACCTCTTTTCTATCACGGGATATTAAAAAGGAAGTGCTATTTAAGATATAATTTGGTTGTTGTTCATCTACAAGAATATTTTGTATGATTCTATTTTGTTTGTATGATAGATGGGTGGTTTCTTCCTCTTCTCCTTGGTATATCTGTACCACAAGTAGTAGCTGCAAAGACGGCTGGAATTATGAAGAATCAAGTGCAGATTTTGTATTTGATGGTCTAACTTTTAAAGTTAGAAAATAGAGGATGTAGTGTTTCTTGGAACGGAAAAAGGTAGTTTTACTTTGTTTAGCAACAATGGATTATTGGGAACTTGTATTTGAAATTACATCCACTGATAATTTTATGCATACAATTCCCAAGGAATTTTTTGTCTTGGCAAGTTGCTCTCGTTTCTCTCATTTTATTACTTATGATATTTTTGGGTTAATTGTGCAAAGGTTATCGAATTGATAGTATTGTTGCAGTGAAAGTACAGCATTGTACCCAGCGTGATCCCATAAATAGGAAGAAATTATTTTTAGTAAAACAAGTACGGCCTTGCCTGAAGGAGTATTACTTAATGCACTACTAATCTTTGTATTATTAATTCTTGCGTTATTAATTTTTGTACTAAACGACCCCTAAGTATTTAAAAAAAAACTTATTTGAAGTTTATAATCTAAAATAAAATTGATATTTGTATAAATATAAGTCATCTCATAATTAAGAGTCCAATGAATTTCTAACTATAAAAACAAAAATTTATCATAATTTTCTGGACAAACTAAAACGAAAAAAAAGAAGTCACATTAAATAGAATAGATTAAGTAGTTTATAATTGACATAAATGGATTCATGCCATTCAACAAGTCAATAAAAGGGTGTAATTGATATTCCTTTCATTCTCGCAAGCTTTTGATGATCTCATACTTATTTTAAGGGTTAATAGCATTTTTAGTCCATCAAAAATTAATAAATTCTAAATTGTGATTTTTGGTTATGCATATTTAACTTTTGATTAAAAATATTAAAACTTATAAATTCTATATACTTTGATATAAATTTGTCAAAAGTATTAAAAACTTAAATATATTAACATAGAGAAATTATTCAAAAAAAAAAAAAAAAGACAAGCCCAGAAGCCTTTTAGTATTGGATATTTCAAGGCGGATCCAGTCCATTAAATTTATTACCTCTTAAAAATTGGAGTGAATGGGGTTTGGGCCGGCCTGTTTTGACAAGTAGTGTGTATAGAAGAAGGAAGGGGCTTAATCGGAATAACACAAAACAAGGGAAGTTGGATGGTGTTCAGCTACTTTTCCTGACGGCAATAATTTCAAGATCCAGAAAATTGCTTATTGAAATTTCTTTGTTTCTTCAATCAGATCTATGAAACATTTGTTTCTTCAGTATAATTCTGTCAAAATCATTTGAATCGTGGAATTCACTTTGAGGTTGGCAGCAAATTAGAACTTGCCAGCGAAGCTTCTAGTAGAAAGTTCCAAAAACAGTTGAGGACTTCTGCTCAACTCTGCTTGTGATAATCTAAAATAGCTAAAGCTCCCTATTAAATTCTCAATTCAAGAATTGCTCACAACCTATTTGGAAAAAGTCCAACTTGGAGAAAAAGTTGAAAACTTTGAGATAAAGGGTTGTGATAATTTTGGATTTCTTGATTAAATTCAGCTCAATGGGTAAAGGAGGGGGTTGTATGCCAACCAAGAACAAGTTTCCTATAAATGAACCAGCAGAGAGACCAGTGAGTCAAACTGATATAACAGGGTCAGAAGCAGAATGGTCCAAGAAGTTGAGAATATTCATTGTGTTTTATTCAATGTATGGACATGTTGAAAGATTAGCTAGAAGGATGAAAAAAGGGGTTGATGGGATTGAAGGTGTTGAAGGGGTTTTGTATATGGTTCCTGAAATTTTGGCACCAGATGTTTTGGAACAAATGAAAGCTCCCCCAAAAAATGATGAGATTCCAGTGATATCTGTGGATGAGCTTATGGAAGCTGATGGATTCTTGTTTGGATTTCCTACAAGATATGGATGTATGGCAGCTCAGATGAAGGCATTTTTTGACTCGACGGGGAAGTTGTGGAGAGAACAAAAGCTTGCTGGATTGCCTGCAGGGTTCTTTGTCAGTACTGGTACACAAGGAGGTGGGCAGGAGACCACCGCGTAAGTCTGTCTTCTGTTATTCATTTACTTGTGTTTATACTATTAATCATTTCTTTTATGTCATCGATGATGTCTGATCACTGATCACTGTGTGTGAGATAATTGCAACTTTCAGTTGGATGTTAATGCATTTGGACAATGACTAAGGTGTATGTGACATATATGTAAACCAAAAAAGAGGAGAGTAATATGACAAAGTTGTACTTTTTTTTTTTGATGAAGTAAATGTTCCATTGAAGGCATCAAGAAGATGCAAATTAGTTACAAAAGTAGAAGCAAAAACAGTTGGTCTGCTGGCTCAAGTACAATTATGCTAAAACTAAGGAGCCAACAAAATTTGAAAAACTATCCAGGGAATCTACATAGGACAAATTAACCCAACTGTACAGACACATAAGGCATTCCGCTTTGAGAGAATGTAAAGGAGTTGATAGACCTTCAAAACATCTTCTGTTCCTTTCCCTCCAAATAC
>JAJOOO010007164.1:0-19011 GCA_029582685.1 Solanum piurae | reverse complement strand
ATCTTCCTAAATCCATACAAATTGAACCTGCCACGCCTAATGGTCTCTCTAAATTCTTCAAATCTTCCATGACCTTTGCACTGAAAAAACATAACTTTCAAGGGCTACCATATAGTCTAGAGTAGAAAAGCAATTTTGAGAATTCTTGAAAGTCTTGGGTCTTCATTTGTTGCAAGGCTTGAGTGAGAGAACACATTAGAATAATGCAAACGGAATTCATCATGTTGTTGTTACCATAAATTTCATTTCCCCTGCAACAATGTATATTCTTCCATGATCTACATATAAAAGATAAACAGAAAATCACACTCACACTAAAATAAGTCAAGATCCTAAACAACAACAATTAAAATGGGACGAAAGAACAATGTTCACCGGAAAATTATTAGTAATTAAAAATCATAAAATAACAATAAGGATGGCTGGATTTTGAACCCCTCCGGCCAGATTTGAAAAGAAAAACGATGTGAAACATATTACCGGAGTTGGAGCCACGCCGGTGGTTGCTGTTGTTGGAAATTGATGAAGCTTTAAGCTTCGCTGGAGTTGTTTGGTTGGAGCTTTGAGCTTGATGGCTGGATATGGGTTTCGTTGATGTTCGCCTGAGCTTCGAGCTCGTCGTTAATGGCTGCTTTACGGCGATATGGTGGCTTTTGGTTTGAATTTTGTTTGGTCGTTGCTTGCTGCTCGGCGTGAGGTGGAGGGATATCGATGGTCACTGGTTTGAGGTCCAATTTTGGCTTTGTTTGCTGGAAGATGTAGGTTGGTTCAATGGTCGATGACTAATGGTGAAATGGGTCTGGTTGTGGAGGTCTTTCCGATGGCATTTTGGTGGTGGCGAGCTGGTTTGGAGAAGGGTGTTTTAATTTGGGTCAAAGGGTTTCGGGTGGGTTAAAAATAAAAATGGGTTGGTTTTTAAATTTTGGGTCTAATTAATTGGTTAAACGGGTCCCTCCATAGGATTGCGCTACGTGTCCCTATTTGGTCTTCTGTTAGAGTGAAGGGTAAATACGCTCTAATTTTTTAACGGCAGGGGCATTAATGTCCCAAAAGTATGACGGAGGGTATATACATACCATTTACGATAGTTCAGAGGTATATTTGTCCTTTTTCCCAAAAATAAATAAATGGGGAAGTTAAAAAACATATATTAAAACAAATGGAATATTGATTGAGCAGCGAAAGATTTTCTTTAAAGTACAAAATTCAACCACAGTTAACAAATGCGACGACACACTTGGAAGTTAGGATCGCTACAAAGGCCTTTCACGACCATTTGTTTGGTAAAGATTATCATTTGTCACGGCAATTTGTTGTAGTGGTCATTATTTATTATTCATAATATAATTGTTAGTCAATATTATTTTAATTATTATCATCAGTTAACGTTATCATGATAAAGAATGGTCATTATTGTATATTATCATCAATCATCATCAGACTTGTTACTACAATTAACTATCACTATCGTCTATTATACGAACTATCAACATCAACCACTATTGTCATTTATTACCCTCAATAATTATTACTCATGACTCTATCGTTAGCCAACATTTCTCTTAATCATTATCCACAATTACTATTACTTGTCGTCATCATCACACTATCATCACATATTTTAATTATTTTTATTGTACAATAACAGATTAGTGTAATATTTTATTGATAACTTTTTAATAATTAAATTTTAAATAAAATTAAGTTTCAAATATTTAGATGATCAAAAATAACAATCTTAATTAGTTTTCATATTTTAATACATTATTATTATTATTATTATTATATTTATGTTAAGATATTCAATTATTTTTTGGGACAAGTTATATTGGTGTTTTTAAAAATATTTTTTAAAACTTGTCCCAAAAGAATTATTTTCTTAAAAGCCTCATCTATTACTTTAGACTTATTTTGCTTGATTTGTGTAATATTTACTTCAAGAAAATTTGTCGATATGTATAAATTTTGACGATACTAAAGAACGTAACAAATGAATTCTACACAATTTGAAGTTAATAAGTATGTTTATTTGTTATGATTGGATATTTTTTGATATTTTTAAAAATATATGGAGTATAAGTAATATTTCATGTAACTAAAAGAAATATTTTTTAAAAAGTTGGCCGGATACACATTGAAACTTCAACAAAATTCCACCAAATCTATTTTTTTCAAAAATATTTGAAAATTCATGACTAATTGCTAGTTTAGTCTTAATTTATCGTGCTTTAGTACTATTTTTTTCAAAAATTTCAAATTATATAAATCTATCTTAAATTTGTCAAATTGGAGAATTAGTTAAGTATAAAACTGATATTTTACAAAAAATAAATAAATAGGGAAGTTAAAAAACATATATTGAAACAAGTGAAATATTGATTGAGCAGTTAAAGATTTTCTTTAAAGTGCAAATTCAACCACAGTTAACAAATGCGACGACACACTTGAAAATTAGGATCGCTACAAAGGCCTTTCACGACCATTTGTTTGGTAAAAATTATCATTTGTCACTGCAATTTGTTGTAGTGGTCATTATTTATTATTCATAATATAATTGTTAGTCAATATTATTTTAATTATTATCATCAGTTATCATTATTATGATAAAGAATGGTCATTATTGTATATTATCATCAATCATCATCAGACTTATTACTATAATTAACTATCACTATCGTTTATTATACCAACTATCAGCATCAACCACTATTATCAGTTATTACCCTCAATAATTATTACTCATGACTCTATCGTTAGCCAACATTTCTCTTAATCATTATCCACAATTAACTTGTCGTCATCATCACTCAATCATCAGCTATTTTTATTATTTTTATTGTATAATAATAAATTAGTTTAATATTTTATTGATAACTTTTAAATCATTAAATTTTAAATAAAATTAAGTTTCAAATATTTAGATGATGAAAAATAACAATCGTAATTAGTTTTCATATCTTAATAAATTATTATTATTATATTTATGTTAAGATATTCAATTACTTTTTGGGACAGGTTATATTGATGTTTTTAAAAATATTTTAAAAAAACTTGTCCCAATTTTTTTTTTTTTAAAAGCCTAATCTATTACTTTAGACTTATTTTGCTTGATCTGTGTAATATTTACTTCAAGAAACATTTGCCGATATGTATAATTTTTGATGATGCTAAAGAACGTAACAAATGAATTCTACACAATTTGAAGTTAATAAGTATGTTTATTTGTTATGATTGGATATTTTTTGATATTATTAAAAATATATGGTGTATAAGTCATATTTCATGTAACTAAAAATTTTTTTTTTTAAAAAATTGGCCGGATACACATTGAAACTTTAACAAAATTTCACCAAATCTATTTTTTTCAAAAATATTTAAAAATTCATGACTAATAGCTAGTTTAGTCTTAATTTATCATGCTTTAGTACTAATTTTTTCAAAAATTTCAAAATACATAAATCTATCTTAAATTTGTCAAATTGGAGAATTAGTTAAATGTAAAACTGATATTTTATAAAAAAATAAATAAATGGGGAAGTTAAAAAACATATATTGAAACAAATGGAATATTAAATAAGCAGGGAAAGATTTTTTTTAAAGTGCAAAATTCAACCACAGTTAACAAATGCGACGATACACTTGGAAGTTAGGATCACTACAAAGGCCTTTCACGACCATTTGTTTGGTAAAGATTATCACTTGTCACTGCAATTTGTTGTAGTGGTCATTATTTATTATTCATAATATAATTGTTAGTCAATATTATTTTAATTATTATCATCAGTTATCGTTATTATGATAAAGAATGGTCATTATTGTATATTATCATCAATCATCATCAGACTTATTACTACAATTAACTATCGCTATCATTTATTATACCAACTATCAGCATCAACTACTATTATCAGTTATTACCCTCAATAATTATTACTCATGACTCTATCGTTAGCCAACATTTCTCTTAATCATTATCCACAATTACTATTACTTGTCGTCATCATCACATATTTTAATTATTTTTATTGTACAATAATAGATTAGTTTAATATTTTATTGATCTTTTTAATAATTAAATTTTAAATAAAATTAAGTTTTAAATATTTAGATGGTGAAAAATAAAAATCTTAATTAGTTTTCATATCTTAATACATTATTATTATTATTATTATTATATTTATGTTAAGATATTCAATTACTTTTTGGGACAGGTTATATTGGTGTGTTTAAAAATATTTTTTAAAAACTTGTCCCAAAAGAATTATTTTCTTAAAAGCCTCATCTATTACTTTAGACTTATTTTGCTTGATTTGTGTAATATTTACTTCAAGAAAATTTGCCGATATGTATAATTTTTGACGATGCTAAAGAATGTAACAAATGAATTCTACACAATTTGAAGTTAATAAGTATGTTTATTTGTTATGATTGGATATTTTTTGATATTATTAAAAATATATGGGGTATAAGTCATATTTCATGTAACTAAAAAAAATAATTTTTAAAAAGTTGGCCGGATACATATTGAAACTTTAACAAAATTCCACCAAATCTATTTTTTTATTTTTTTTAAAATTTCAAATTATATAAATATATGTTTAATATGCTGCAAAATAATACTTGAATTAGGACAAAAAATTCAGTAAAAGATTTAATCTGCCTACCCCAAAACTTGTACACCCCTTTTGATACAAAAAGGCATGCTATAAGTTATCATCCCCCATTTACAACGTGTCATTTTTATGTTCTACTAATCCATTCTACTATTCATGGAGTTACCAAATTTCACGGCAATTTTTTAATTAAAAAAATTAAAAGTGACCTTTTTAAACCTCTAAAAACAAATAAAAATTAAAAGAATAATAAGGGTATATCCGATTAGAGGCATGCACGCTATTCAACACAAGCGGACGTCAGGCACCGTCATCTAATTAAATTCTAAATATTCTTAATAAAAATTAGCTAAGTAATTACCATTATGTTTTCTTAATCCTAAACGATTCATGGCTAACCCTCCATTTATTTGGATTAGATTTTAGCTGAATGGAACTTAAGTGTCGCAACGTGTAATTATCTTATGAATAATTTGATTATCTTCAAATTATCTCATAAACAATTTGATTAGTCCACAAATTGTAAAGGAATTAATTCCTTATCTAATAATAATCCTAAAGATGCGTGAAAAATAAGCTCTTTTCTTTTCCTTTTTTAGAATAGAGTTCCCGCTCTACTTTCAAGTCCGCCGATCACCGATTCATCTACTCTACACCGTTGATTACTTTAGATGATGAATAATCATAAAATCTAACGGCTAAAATACGAAGGCACATCATAACTATGATAAAGTCCTTCACTTTTCACAATACTCATATTTTCTCGGTATATAATGAAGTGTAGCTAAAACTCCTCCTACTCAGGAAACCCTCCGAAAAGCCGTGTTGTTCTTCACTCTTCATTTAATCTTCTTGCCGCTATTTTACGGCGAGATTTTTAGGGTTCCGTTCATAGGATGGGGTCGGCGTTGTTGCCAGATCTAGGGACAGAGATAGTGATTCCAGTGTGTGCCGTCGTTGGAATCGTCTTCTCTTTATTCCAGTGGTACCTTGTCTCGCGTGTTAAAGTCTCGTCGGAACGTGGAGCTACTTCTCCGAGTAACAATAATAAGAATGGATATGGAGACTATTTGATTGAAGAAGAGGAAGGAATTAACGACCAGAACGTTGTTGCGAAGTGCGCCGAGATACAGAATGCCATCTCTGAAGGTGAAATAATAAGCTCTTATATGGATCTTTTATGTTCTTCTCAGATTTAGTTGCACTCGTACTTATCTATATGTGCTCTTTTTATACTCATTTTTTAGTGATAAATCTTTGTGATATGGAAAAGAAAGTGTGCAAAATTTCATGTCGTCTAAATTCCATGATTATGAACCTAGCGGTGCCCGAAGTTAGTGTTGTTTTACTTGTTGAAATCAACATATTTTCTAGCTTTATTTCGTTGTTGTTTTCGAGTCTACGACGGTTTGTTTCTGTTTGAAAATTATATTGTAATCTACATGTTGTAGATGCATTAGCTGAGACAACGAATAGAGGGTTTAGGGTTTATTCTGATAGAACCTACTGCTTTAAAGTTGCTCTGTTCAGCTCTTTGGTTAATGGTTGACACTGGATCTACCTTTATTCATTTTTAATAATATCAGCTTGCTTGATCTCGAAGAATATTAATAGTAACTTTGTTGATGCGTTGTCCTGTTTCATCTTCATGCTGCGTAGTTACTGTTGCTAATATGGAAGAATGAGAACAGTCAGTTTGGCAGCCATACTTGTAAACAGGAGCTTGTTGGCTCATGTTTTTTTTGTAGGCTGAGCCAACCTCGCTCATCTTGGAATGTGCTAAATAATTTTTGTTAGAACTCAACTTTTCTTCACTTTACACTTTATACATATTGCTATTTTCTTAACCTGACTTTACCTTTAGCCTTTAGTTGTCCATAATCATTTTCACTAGATTCATCTTAGTTGTGGACTGGTCAGTAGTCTTTTCTCAACACTAGTGAACTTGATGAAATATATTGCATGGTTTCTGTTTGAACCATCATGACTTTGTCTGAGTGAAACTACTTCAAAAAGTTGGTAAGACAAGCTGTCATTTCTGAAAATTTAAGTTCTGCTTAAAGCATTCATCCCTTGTTAATACTTTCTCACGTGGTTTGCCTGAGTGTAGGATAGAACTGTGGTACTTTTTGAACTATGCCATGTATATTATATTAACTAGGAGAGACGAATGTGGGTGTGAAGCCTGTCAAAACATTGGGCATAGTATGCTTGTTTTTCCAATGCAATACCAACAAAGTTCAAAACGAGTGCAAACAAAGTTCTGTCACAATTAACTAGCATATGCAATGGCATAAGTTTAGTATTGTTCTGCTGTAAGTTTCCTCAATGGTTTTATCCTCATTGTCTTAGCCTGTTTTTATCTTGCTTTCTTCATGAACAAGCATTTGTATATATCAGGTTCTCTAGACTGCACTACCTGCACGGTACCTTTTGTTCTTTAGCACTATCTAATATTTGAATTGTTTTTTTATGGCAGGGGCAACATCTTTTTTATTTACTGAGTATCAGTATGTGGGTATCTTCATGATTGCTTTTGCAATCCTGATCTTCCTTTTCTTGGGATCAGTTGAAGGTTTCAGCACTAAGAGCCAGCCATGTGCTTACAACAAGGAGAAGATGTGCAAGCCAGCCCTTGCAACTGCAATCTTCAGCACGATATCCTTCTTGCTTGGTGCTGTCACTTCTGTTATCTCTGGTTTCTTAGGGATGAAAATTGCAACATATGCAAATGCAAGAACAACTTTGGAAGCGAGAAAAAGTGTTGGGAAAGCTTTTATTGTTGCATTCAGGTCTGGTGCAGTGATGGGTTTTCTCCTTGCCGCCAATGGCCTCCTAGTTCTTTACATTGCCATTAATCTCTTCAAGCTTTACTATGGTGATGACTGGGAGGGTCTTTTTGAGGCAATTACTGGATATGGGCTTGGTGGATCCTCAATGGCTCTTTTCGGTAGGGTTGGTGGTGGTATTTACACCAAAGCTGCTGATGTTGGCGCTGATCTCGTTGGGAAGGTTGAAAGGAACATTCCAGAAGATGATCCCAGAAATCCTGCTGTAAGCTAAACTTTCCTCTTCATGTGTATTTTGCCATCTCCTGAAGAATCTTGTCAATAATCTACTTTCAATGTCCTTGCAGGTGATTGCTGATAATGTTGGGGATAATGTTGGGGACATTGCAGGAATGGGGTCTGATCTTTTTGGTTCATATGCTGAATCATCTTGTGCTGCTCTTGTGGTGGCTTCCATCTCGTCTTTTGGAATTGAACATGATTTTACATCCATGTGTTACCCCCTGCTTATAAGCTCCATGGGGATTCTTGTTTGTTTGATAACCACCCTTTTTGCTACGGACTTTTTTGAAATTAAGGCTGTCAAAGAAATAGAACCAGCACTGAAGAACCAACTTATTATATCAACTGTTCTTATGACAATTGGAATTGCAATTGTTACATGGACTTGCCTTCCGTCGTCCTTCACCATCTTTAATTTTGGCACTCAGAAAGTTGTCAAGAATTGGTAAGTGTCAACTTAACGTTTGGACAATACTAAATATTGAATCTGACACCCGTGGTTACTAAATTCCACTGAATCAGAAGTGAGCTATTCTTTTAAGAATATATTGTTTAGGTTGACTATGTCTCTTAATTCCTTTTTCTTGTCCGTTGAGTGAGTATGTGTTCACGTAATTAATATTCACTTAACGATTAAATTGATTGGTTTGATTGTGCAGGGAGCTCTTTTTATGTGTGGCCGTTGGTCTTTGGGCTGGACTTATCATCGGATTTGTTACCGAGTACTACACTAGCAATGCTTACAGGTAAAAGTGTAGTCCGACTGCATTCTATGATTTTGTGCCTGTGATGTTAATAATCTTCAGGTTTGTCTTATTTTGCTTTTCTTGTTGTTTCTGTGTGCAGCCCTGTCCAAGATGTAGCAGACTCCTGCAGGACTGGAGCTGCGACAAATGTTATTTTTGGCCTTGCTCTTGGATACAAATCTGTCATCATTCCTATCTTTGCCATTGCAATAGCTATCTTTGTCAGTTTTTCTTTTGCTGCCATGTATGGTATTGCAGTTGCTGCTCTTGGAATGTTGAGCACAATTGCAACTGGATTGGCGATTGATGCATATGGTCCTATCAGTGACAATGCTGGAGGCATTGCTGAGATGGCTGGCATGAGCCACCGGATCCGTGAAAGAACTGATGCCCTTGATGCAGCTGGAAATACCACTGCTGCGATTGGAAAGGTTTGTAAATTGGTCTTGATTTTCATTTTGTGAGTCCTTATATATCCTTCTCTGTTTTCAATTTCTCCTTATACATTGTTGTTAACAAGTGGATGGTGGTTAAATCTTTATGGACATTTTGATATTTTTCAATTATGCATCTTGTCTTTCGTCTATATAGTCATGCTTTCCTTTTTCTGCATTCGCATAATGGAGATCTTTCCCTGCATTTCTTCCTTTCCTAACTGTGGACATTCATTTCTTTCCAGGGCTTTGCCATTGGATCTGCTGCACTTGTGTCCCTGGCTCTGTTTGGTGCTTTTGTTAGTCGGGCTGCAATTTCAACGGTTGATGTCTTGACCCCCAAGGTGTTTATTGGTTTGATTGTTGGAGCCATGCTTCCCTACTGGTTCTCTGCCATGACCATGAAGAGTGTGGGTAGTGCAGCTTTGAAGATGGTTGAGGAAGTGCGCAGACAATTTAACACTATTCCTGGTCTCATGGAAGGCCTTGCTAAACCTGATTATGCCACTTGTGTTAAGATCTCGACTGATGCATCTATCAAGGAAATGATTCCACCAGGTGCCCTAGTCATGCTCACACCCCTCATAGTTGGTATTTTCTTTGGAGTGGAGACACTTTCTGGTGTACTTGCCGGTGCTTTGGTATCCGGTGTACAGGTATGATCAGATTCTTTCCTTCCGCTTTATGATTTTGGAGTTTTAAGGATTCTGTTCAAATATGGGTTTAAAGAATTATATCCAAATCTCATGTGTGTATTTTTTCCAGATAGCAATATCTGCATCAAACACTGGAGGTGCATGGGACAACGGCAAGAAGTATATTGAGGTATAGAAGACACATCCACCTTTATGTATGTGTTTCATGGCGCACACTAGAGTTTATTGAATTTGCTTTCTGTATCAGGCTGGTGCTTCAGAGCATGCAAGGACTCTCGGCCCAAAGGGTTCTGAACCTCACAAGGCTGCTGTTATTGGCGACACCATTGGTGACCCCCTGAAGGACACTTCAGGCCCATCACTCAACATTTTGATCAAACTGATGGCAGTTGAGTCACTTGTATTTGCTCCATTCTTTGCCACTCATGGTGGTATCCTTTTCAAGATCTTTTAAGGAAAGTTGGTTGGAGCGGAGACTTGTGGCATCTTTTTCAGTCAACATAGCAAGGGATTTTTGGATTAGTTTCTAGTCAGAAGTGGAGTTAAGGTGATTTGATGATGATGATAGTTGTCACTGTAAGGAGGGTAGAAGAAAATTGGTCAGAGTGTTGTAGTAAAAATAGTCTTGAAGCTAGCGTATTAACTTTCTCATATTTCATAGACATTAACTTCCAATTTTGTCTGCACCATCATTATCCACGTTTAAGTTAATGGAGCAACTATTCAGCTTTTCATTTGTTACAGAAGGTAGGTAGTCTTTTCATCACATTGATAGTTCATTGTTGGTTTGTGTTTTGAACAATTACTTTATTTGGTTCAGTTTGGTTTTTTAACTTTGGTATTGTTTAACTGCTTAATTGAACCAACAATAGTTTTTCAGTGAATAATGGTTTTGTTTGGTTTTAGTAATTTAAAAAATCGACTAGATTGGTTTGGTTTTGGTTTTTACAAATAACCGATCCAAATTGAATTATGAACATCCCTTAGGTACAATTAGTTCCTGAAATTGTAATTTGTTTTTAAACTTACCCATTTATTAGCTCAGTCTATTTCAGCTCAACTCATTTTGTGCTACATACTACTATATAGAAATCTAGCTGAAATTGATGAATGAAAAATATTTATCAAAAGGACATTTTTTATTGATATAATGATAAAATATCACTTAGAAATACCAACCTGATCGACCAATAAATGCCAGTAATAAATAGTACTAATATAATACTGCTGCTGCGAAACACCAGATCAGGAATCTTTAAAGCCTTTTAAGAGGGGTGATAAGTTTGATAGGCAGACATCAAATTCCCCGTCACGCAGTACAGTAGAGCCAAACTAGGTCGCTATTAGTTTCTTGTTGATGACATAGTTTGCTCAATCCTAGAGCTAGATTCACACACTCCGCGTCACTATAAAATTTATTACTCCCCTTCGTCGTGGTTGCCTTCATCGTTCGCCTGTCTCTCTTGGGAACTTGAGGTAATCCCCATTTCATTCTTTACAAATCGTATGTGGGGTTTCTGATTTCTGATGAAAAATCTGATTTTGTTTAATGGATTTCTGTTAATTTGATGGGATTTGTAGTTTTGCTGCTGGAGATTTGACCATGGGTAATGCTTCTTCGATGTTGACTCAATATGATATTGAGGATGTCCAAGACCACTGCGATCATCTCTGTAATTTTTTCTTACTCATCTATTGTCTTCTTCTTATTCCTATTTCTTGCACAGCTTACTAATTGGGATTTTAAAAAATCCAGTTGCACAGCAGGAAATTGTGTCACTGTATCAGAGGTTTTGCCAACTTGATCGGAATTCAAAGGGTTTTATATCAGCTGATGAGTTTCTCTCTGTGCCAGAGTTCGCAATGAATCCACTCTCTCAGGTGTGCTTATAATTTTTTGTTTTGCTCTTAACTATTAGATTTGTGCAAGCTGACCCTGGGCACCACTCTTATGAAAAATAATTGCTATTTTTTTTGTGTCTTGTTGGTCTGTTCTGTGTTCAATAATAATGTGAAATACATCTTTACAGAGATTGCTTAAGATGGTGGATGGCTTGAACTTCAAGGACTTTGTGGCATTTTTATCAACTTTCAGTGCTAAAGCTAGCGTGGCACAGAAAATTGAACGTACGTTGTTAAATCTTTAGATGTGTTGTATCTTTGCAACTTAAGGAAAAACATGTTGTGTAGGAGGAGGACTGTGTTAAAACTTGTTTACACTTGGTGACATCTTAGACATACTACTATCCCTGATAGCTGTTCTGTAGTTTTAAGCAGATTTCTATAAGATTCTCTTCCTATTGTTATTTGGTAAACTGTGCATTTGCTACTGTGGTAATAGAAGATCCATCAGTGCCATTGAATGATTTTGTTTTAGTCTTTCTAGGATTAGGGGACTTATAGTAGAAGGTCTAGAGGTGGTGGTAACATACCAGTCATATTGAAGAAGGTCTCTTATAGCAACAATTATTCAGATTCTTTTATTACTGAAATGTTGAAACAAGAGATTTGTTATTTACTTAATACTACAATTTTTTACTAACTTTTGCCCCTTTTTAGTACTTACCGATTTCCTCACCTACCATGTTGTTTTAGTTATCTTCAAAGTATATGATTCTGATTGCAACGGGAAGGTGACTTTTGATGACATAATGGAAGTGCTTCGGGATTTAACTGGATCATTCATTTCTGACAAGCAAAGAGAGGTATGTTACATCTATTATCCTTTCACTCCTTTTCTTTTTTGATACTGAGTTTTATTCACAAAAACAGAATTAAGAAAGTTCTCCATTTGTACAAGATGTATAAATAGTATCCTAATTCTGTTGGGATCAAAATAATCAGGGCGTCATGCGGAAACTAACAATTGCAAATCTTGACGACGATAAATAAGAGACAAAGAAAAGTATATTAAAAGAAGCATATTATCTTGATATGATTTAAACCAATTAGCCTACACATGTGAGAAATTAACATAAAAGAAATTATATAAACTATTGGAGAGAAAATCTCTCCCTAAGCAACACTCTTATAATGACTATATTGTGGATGCTATTGTATTATTGTGGGAAAGACTGATCTTCAATTTATAGAAGTTAAAACTTTTCCTCCAAGAATTCCACCAAGAAAACCTTTTTGAATGAAACACAATTTTTTTAGAATTCAGGGCAAACCCTAATAAATCCAACGTAGAAGGATTCTGTAAAGTTACAAAAGTGTGTCAAAATCATTTACCTCGTTCATATTTCACCTAAGCGATGGAGATTGTACATCTTGATCAAGATGAGTGTTCCTGTAAAAGATTTGTAGCTCCTTAAAGAGGAGTTTGGATATACACTAGACTTCATCAACTTCACTCATGGTATGTATCATGTGTTGAAGTAGCATAATACTCTATAAATTTTAATTATTCTATTTGAGGTTGTAAGTGCTTTATGATCTTTAATATCTTAACTACGATAATTTGCTTGTGCTCGTTTTATTTAAAGGACCATAACTAATAAATAACTCTGCCAAAAGAGTAACCCAAGAAGTTTATAAAACACGTCAAAAGTGTAAACTGAGAATATCAGTCTGAGCATTTTAATAGTATATGTGCCACTGTTTTACTTGTCCGTCTTCTTTGAAACCTTTTCTCACTTTACTTGTGGTTCCGTAGAATCTTGTGTACACATATGTTTTGATTTAAAGGTCAAAATTGCAGTGTTCTAATGTAAGGCTCTCAAATGTAGTTAGTGGAGTCATGAACTAATACTTTACATAGATTTGACGTTGGTTCTAGCTCATGATGGGCCAGCTTTTCTTTCGAGAACTTGTGGCACTTCCTTCTTTAGTAGCTTCTGAGTTGTAGTCTTGCTCTTTTCCTTTATAGTATTGTTTATCTAGGTCGGAATGGAGGAGAAAAATGACAAGAAGGCTGGCCATATGTGATAGAGAAGTTCAATAATTCATGTCTGCAAATAAATTATCGTGCTTGTGATTGAGAAATTCTGAAGGTGGTTATTTGCCATTATCTGTTCAAAAAGGACCATTAGAGGAATTTTTTAAAGAATAAATGAGCATAGTCATCAATTCACATATTAATATTCAAACTTTGGATGTGTTTGGGTACATGACTTACCATTATATCATTGGTTGGTTTAATTCCTCATGATTTGCTAGACATTTTTTGCTGATACATTGCTGCATTCACATGCACTGTAAATTTGAGTATTTTCTTTGCATCTTTTAAATCAGCCAGGCTCTATCCTCGAGTAAAGAACATTTTACTTTCTGAATCTCATGTGATTTTGTAGCTTCCTGCCTTATGCAGACATGGTTTATCAGCTGCCACTTCGTGTAGCTTTTGAATAATGAATATGATGAGTTTGTCGTCTGCGTTTGATCTGGATTGCAGGAAGTGTTGAGCCAGGTCTTGCACGAGGCTGGTTATACAAGGGACTCATTACTGCTGTTGAATGACTTCATTAAGGTTAATTCATATTTTCTGGACCGAGAATAAAAAAATTTAAGTGGTTTTTATTAACTAATGTTTTGTGGGGAGATAGGTCCTTTTTTTGGGTGGGGTGGGGAAGCCTGTTAATAAGAAAGATTAGATGTCACAATTAAGAAATGGCGTCCTTCCTCAGAAGCATTCTGATGTAGTGAAGTTTTTAAAAGATTCACATTGAGAGACACTGTAATGGTGCAAGGCAAGGCCCTTGTCACAATGGGTATGCTTCTGATGCTATTTCGTTTTATTAAAGTAAAACATGCAGTTACGATGCCGCTATCATTTAGATTCGATTTATAAATTATTTTTGTTTAGATCGGTGAACTTGTCATGATAACTTGAAGCGGGTTGGGAAGATCAACTGTATGATTGTATTTGCTCAAGCTATCTTTCTCGTTTTAGTGCTCATATTCTCTCTCCTTATTGCTTTGTACTTGTGTTGGCTTATGTTTCAGATCATGGACCACCCTGGTTTGAAGATGGAGGTTGAAGTACCAATTGACTAGTTACACCTGCATTTACTACAATTCAGATGTCTCTGTGTACACGTCTTGTTGAATTTGTGCACCCTGCAATCTCCTGCTGTTTTTTTCCCCGTTACTCTCTTTCTATTTCCTCTCCCCCTTTGTGGGCGCAGGGACAGAAACAGAGAAGCCACTGTGTAATTAAAGATAAAAACTTTCAGTTTATTCAAAAAGATCTAGAGTATGCTATAATTTCTCATGTCTCACGATCTGTGTATTTTTTCGGAGATTATTCGAGCAGAGTTCTCCTTGATTGAACCTAGTGTGGTGCATCTTGAGCTAGTCGAGTGAACTGCATACTGTTCTTGAACATGTTAACATACACATAATTCCTAACAATTTGTCTTTCACTTAAAAATATCTGTCCTGAAATGCAGAACATGAGATTTGTAATTCATACTTGGTTTTGATATGCTTTATTTGAGCTGATGGTTTATTAGAAACCACCTCTCTTGATTCACAAGGTAGGGATAAGGTTGAGTACACATCACTCTTATCAAATTCACTTGTGGGATTACACTGTTGTAGAAGTAACGCAGAATGAATGAGTATATCACACATTCACACTCTCAGCTTGAGCTCAATAAATAAGACTCAGATCCCAATAATGCAAACAGGCTCAGGAACTGTCAATTGTTAGAACTACGGCCCAATGGTGATTAATTTGAACAAATCATTCTAAAAATTGCCAAAAATAGAATGAGTTACTGCTAATTAAAGCTACTGCCGTTCATTGATGCCTTCTGAATTCTGATTATATATATGCATCCAAAATTTGCCTCTTTCTTTGAATGGAAGAAATCTGACCCTCCTAATTTCAGCTTCATGACAAAACCTTTTCGTTTACCGGTTTTCTACCGTGCAATTATCAGTTAATACTCTTTGCTAGAAATTTTGCATTTATTCAAAATGCAAAAATTGAATAAATTGAATCTATCCACCAATATGCCAGCATCAGGCCACAAGGGAAAATCCGTCGCGCATCACTTAGCTGAATGTTCATCAAGGAATTTTTATGCAGAAGAAGCTAATTACAGCAATAAGGAGCTTGTGCATGCTGAACAAGTTAAACTACTTGATAAGAGATTGAGAATTCTTGAAGCTGAAGCAGAGATTCTCAAGGTAGTTTTCTTGGAAGGTGTGGAAGAAAGAAGAAAGTTGGTAAATGAAGTTCAAAACGAATTTCAGGCTGCCTTCGGATACCCAAAGGTATTCTTTAATGCTGCAATTAAAGTTTTGCTTGTTTCTATTGAACTTCAGTTTGTTGCCTAATGTTCTTTTCCTGTACAGCGTCAACGACATGGACTCCTGCATATTCTACGTGAAGAATCAAATCCAGCAGTTGTCATCAGAAAACTGAGAGCTTCAGATGCTATTGATTGTGTATCTGAATTCTCAGGTCGATGGTTCCGCCTGTCTGTGAAGATTTGATGGCCTGTAAGCTGCATTTTCTCCTCATGCGTGGTGCTGATTTCTTTTCATTCAGATACCAAACACGTGAAAATATTCTTAGGTGGCGGTGATATTTGAAACTCAAGACTTTTTGTACTGTCTCGTCTAAAAGGTTAAACTATTACAGAGATCACACTTTATCTACTTGATTATATTATGTTTCAACAATTTCAGCATCTGAATATGTACTTGATAACTTCCACATTTCCTTTTTTTTTTTTTACCGACGCATTTAAGGACTAAGCTGTTATGCATTACAGAATCTGCAGAGAAGAAGCTATTGTTATAGATAGTTCAACATTCTCAATGTAAGGATTGTCATATCAATTAGTCATCAACCATTACTCATCCCTTTCAACTTTCCAAGCAAATGTGCAAAGGCAAATGAAGATGAGATTGGTACAGGAAAAAAACTTAAGATTATCAGTACTTTTAACCATAAATACAGTCAACAACATTATTGCATACCAGAAGATGCTTATTTCTGCCACAAACATGAAATACAAACTGAGGACTCGTAGAGAAAACAACCATCACATAACATAGCAACCCTCTAAGCATAGGCTTCAGGATTCTGAAGGAGATAGGCTTCTACAGCTTTGAACATTGCCAAAACCTTCTCTTTGCCTGCCTTGATTTCCTCTTCCTTGAGCTTGAAATCTCCCACAGTATAGTATGAGCTGGTCACCTTAGAGATGGAACCACCATCTGCTGACTGCTCAAACTTCACGTCATAAGTTATCTTCTCAAGGTTGTCTACCAGTCCATCACCTTCGATCATTGTGTACTTATATGTGTATGTCTCCTCATTAAGTTCATCCACACGATACTTTATGGACTTAAAATTGCCACCTACACATGCACAAAAAGAATTAAGATAAAACCAGAAGACTTTTGCATAAAACATCAAAGAATAATTTTGGTGATTGTACCGTCAGGAAAATTGATAGTCTTGATGCTTCCAGCACCTCCATCACCTTGAACTTCAATGCTTTTAATTGCTTGAGGCATCAACTTTGGGATCAAGTTATGTGAATCAACAATGGAAGCCTTGAATATTCTTTTTGGGGGAAGTGGAGAAGTGTTCTCCTCAGTGAAGGTGGTGACAGCCATAATGTTTTGATTCTGAGATGAAAATTAATTGAGTGGGAGAGAGCACTTGTTTGATACAAAAAGAAGGGGATTTAAGAGTTTATATAGGTTCAAGTCCATGAATTATATAATCTTGTAATCACTATCATGGCAGGCCAAATATATGCTTTTGCTTGTCCATATGCATTGGTTTTGCTATATCTTAAGGATATGTTTGTTTGGTGCTTAGATGCTCTTTATTGGTTTTACTTATTCAATATATTTGGTACACATGAACTAGGAAATGGTCATCCAATTTATAAGGATTTTTGCCTTTGGCTTGTCTTTAAGGTTTTCTTTTTCTCATTTATAAGGTACGCCTAATTCTACTACATTTTTATCAAGTGAAAACAAAAAATAGTTTGTATTGTATTGTACTGCCGAATGTCTTGATAGATTAGGATTTGGTCATGAGAGGATGATTGCATCAATACATAATTGTTTCTTCTGACAGAAAAATCATCATTTTCTTAGGCATGGACAATCAAGGAAGTTCAACTGCAGTAGAAATTCAGCTTAGGGCAATAGTCTACGATTTTCACAATCCTCAACTCTAGTAATATGATTCAAAGTGAGGATGAATATTGATAATATAAAATCGACGTACACGTCTGTGTAAAGTTAGGATCCCAAGATACATCTGGGATTCTGGAGCTAAAAGTATCCAAAACAGTTCAAGAAACAACTTGTAAATTAACCATGAATATTACATTTTACATTGAGAAACCTATTAGTAGTAACTATCATCAAGCTACAAAGAGAAGAGGATACATTTAGCAAGGGAATTAAAGTTCTCCACGATAACCTCCAGAACCGAAGTAGTCTCTCCTTGAAATGGCTATCTGCACGCTCTTTTGGTGCTGTAGCTTGGGGATGTCACGGATACAATGACCAAGCCCACCACAATATACACAATCCTTTACCCCTCTTGCATTCATAATCGCGTCAAGGTAGTTCAGGCTGCATTCAGATATCCAAAGGTATTAATAAGATAATCTTATTGCTGCAATTACTGTTGCTTGTTTCTAATAAACTGCAGTTTGTTGCCTGATGTTATATACTTGTGTTCTTTTCCTGTACAGGTCAACAACATCGACTCCCATAATTTCTGTTGTGAATAATCATATCCAGCAGTTGTCAGCAGAGAACTGAGAGTTTCAGAGGCTGTTTTCCAGGATGCTACTCGATGTGAATGTGAATTTTCACATCAATGATTCCATCTGTCTGAGAAGATTCGATGGCCTGGAGGCTGCAATTTACTAACACGTGAAAATATCATTTTTGCTCCTTAGGTGGGGAGCCACAAAGGACTATCTAAATTGATTTTTTTTTCTGCCGATAAGCCTCAATTGCATCATAGGAATTCGAAAAAGAAAAGGTTCCTTTTTATACTTATAGTAACTACTGTCTTCTTTTTTGATTTTGATAGTGAGATTTGAAACTCGAGACTTTGTCTGATCTGCATGTTAAAATTGTGTGACTATCTCGTCTAAAAAGTTGAACTATTACAGAGACCACACTTATCTTCTTAATTATATTATGTCTCAACAACTTCATTATCCAAAGTCATATGTACTTTGACTAGAAGCGTTATTGTCACTGTTACTAGAGTGATCATTTTCTTATTTCCACTCTCTTTTTTTGGACACATTTAAGGAATAAGCTGCTATGCATTAAAGAATCTGAAAAAAAGAAGCTATAGTTGTAGCTAGTTTATACATTCTCAATGTAAGGATTCTAAATTCAATTAGTCATCAACCATTATTCAATCTCTTTCAACTTTCCGAGCAAATGAAAATGAAGACTGGTACAGAAAAAAAAAAACTTAAGATTATCACTACTTCAAACATAAAAACAGCAAACAACATTATTGCACACCAGAAGATACTTAT
>JAJOOO010007163.1:0-20717 GCA_029582685.1 Solanum piurae | reverse complement strand
ATAGTTGGGTGAACTTCAACCCATAATCATGAAAACTTAGTGAATCTTTCTTAAGAGTGAGAAACTCTCATACCTTGGCTTCTATCAGTTCTCGAGGAAAGAAACGCCGCAAGAAGTCCTTCTTAAAGCAAGCCCAACTCGCAGGTGGTGCTCCATCAGCTCTACCCTTCTTCCACTGGTCAAACCAAGTCCTAGCATCATTCTTCAGTTGATATGCAGTAAGTTCTACTTGCTCAGCATCGACAACGTGTATTACCTCAAATACATTTTTCAGTTTCTCAATAAATTCTTTAGATCCTCAGAAGTGCTTGAACCAGTGAAACTTGGATGATTCATCCTCAAGAACTCACGAATCCTCGATGTATCATTCCCTTCCTGTCATTTCTCTCTCTACCCAGCTTGGTTGGTTACAACTTGACTCAACATTCTTATCGCTTCCCTGAACTCAACATTGGTAACTTCTCTTTGGGGTTGCACTTCAGGTGCATTGGGTACCCCTTGCTCCTCCACATTATGCCTAGTAGGATGACCTCAAACAACTCTTCGTAGAGGCATGATTAACTGAAAAGCACGCACAAGCACGAATTAGAAAGACACTTTATAGAAATGAACACTTTCGCACGAAATGAGTGTGAAAGAAGTGAGATAATTTCCTAAGTGTTGCAGCCTCCTAATTATAGATGTGGGGCGCTTCACAGCGATAACTAGGACTCTACAAACACAGCTTCATAGACTCCCTAGGATTATTGAACTTTGTGCTCTGATACCAAGTTTTTCATACCTCGAGCCTACACCCTGGGAGGGACTGACACTCGAGAACTATTGTTGGCCCCAAGTGAACCCTTGGCCCGCTTAACTTATAGCGGAAGACTTAATAATCAAGAAACAGTCTCAAGATATAACTCATACGAATAACTTCTAAAGATAATAACTTAGTCAAATTAGAAACTCAAGTCTTAACGTATACAACTGAAAATGGAAAGACTAAAGAACTATAACTACTTGTCTGTGAAGCCTCTAAAACAAAGAGGGATGTCAGGAGAAGACCCCCGATCATCCTAACAAATAAAATACTAGAAAGGAAAGTAACAGGAGTCCTTAGAAAAGCAATGAGGCTCACCAACTGACTCTGAGTGCTCAACTCGATCAACGCGGTGCTAGATGCTGATCCTGGTTGTCTGTGTCTGCATCATAAAATGATGCGGGCAAAATGGTATCAATACATTGAATGTTAGAGTGTGCGAGGGGAATACTAAACATAATATAAGCTTGAAAGGAATCTGAAAGAAACACTTACCTTGGCTTTACTCAACTCATGAATAACTTAACTCAATATAAAGCAACAATACACATGCAATATATGGAAAGCTTTTAAAATATTAGAAAGCAACTCAGTTTGTTAAAGAAATGCAATAACAACTCAACTTACTCATATAATAAAGTAATATAATTTATGTGGGAGTTTCTCTAACCGAAAACCACCACTATGAGCCTAAGTGGTGATACAACGTCGTGCCCACGCTGCCAGAATTATCCTATACTTCGCTGTCATATAGAATGCCTTAACTAAGTTGATCCACTAGTGTATGCTAATAAGCACTAAGGTTTCATCTAAAAAGTATGATCCTTTTTACCCATGATGGCTACATGGTTAATGGAGACTTGATTTATTATGAATTTCATCCCCATATCGGTGCTCAATACTACTCCCAAAAATATACTTAGCTCATATGTTTTTAAAACAAAACTCTTTCTTTGGTTTAAAATAATTACATAAAACTTAGCTTAAAAGCTCTCTTGGAAATCGGTGTTTCCTTTCTTGCTCAAATGTGAAAACATTTTAAATCTTGGGAATACTTAGTTCCCGTATAATCTTTGAAGAAATGAACTCTTACTCTTATTCTTTAGTTAACTCAAATCTTAAGTGTTAAAACGAAGTTAAAACATTTGTAAAAGACTTTTGAAAAACTCTTATGAACTTCTGTTGAATTGATTCTTAACTTCTTATCTTGACTTATCTCTCCTTGAATTGAATTATGGATTCAAGGTTCATGATCTCAGGTTTATGGATGATTTCATGATGTTTTGACGTACCTTAGAGTGCTTTTTATCAACTAGGAAACATAGGTACGTAGCTAAGAAACTACTACGGAAAGAAGGGGGAAAATGGGAAGCACTAGTGTCCCTAGCGCTTTGAGAGGCGCGGGGTACTAGCCCTAAAACTTCAGAGAATGACTTGGGGCACTCTGGCTGGAGCAGCGCCCCAACCCCTTTAAACCCTCTAATATCACTTAGTTATTTCCCCAAACACATAGGAACAACTAAATCATCAATATATGCAAGATCCAACTCAAAATCACACCTAGTTTCATGAATCAATCTCAAGAACTTCAACAACAAGAACCCACAAGATTTCAAACGAATTTATACCAAGAACTCATAGTATTTGCTTTCAAAACAATACAACTTCACTGAATTGAATCATGATTGGCGTGTGGCTGAACTAACCCAACACTATGTGATCTCACATACCTCGTAGGGATTAACCCTTGGCGAAATCCACAAGCAATTCTCCAAGAAATCGACGAATCTTGAACTTTCTCCTTTTTTCTCTTTTCTCCAAGAACTGGCGTGAATTTCCAATTGACTAAAATGATCTAATTCTGATTAGACTCCAAATAAACTCCTAAAAACGAATTAAAATAATTGGGTAAGGAAAAGACTTAAATACCCTTCCAAAATCTGGCTTAGACTTTCCTTATTTGAACAGCCCAACTTCAAATGGGAGCATATCTCACTCATACGAACTCCGAATCGCGTAAACTCGGCGGCGTTGGAAAGATAATTCCAAGATATTTCGTAAGGTATCTTGAATCACACATAACTAATCCTGATCTAGGAGTTATTGTCGTTTGAAGTTGACACAAAACTCAAACTTACCATAACTTTACAAATTTCCAGATTTTTCATTCTTTCCTAAAATGACTATTTCCAATTCTAAATCTTTCTAGCTCTTTCAAATGGCGAGGTGTTACACCATAAGACCCTTCCCTTTAGTTGTGGCTTTTCCCCCTGTCGGAGGAAGTTTGGGCTGTGTTGCTCGTTTTGGGGAAGCCCCCTCGAAAATAACTACTCCCCGCGCTCTCTTTTGGGTTTGTTGGTTAAGAATTTTAGGTCTGGCTATATCCTTCAGTTCGCACCTCAATCGGCAATGTTACTTATGTTGCCAACCCAATCGGAGATGCGCTGAATGTCACTTTTTCCCGCCGAAGTTACCAGAACTCCGGCCCTTTGGTTGGTCAAAAAGGCGATCCACATCGGGCTCGCCGAATGGTACCTGAGCTCGCCTAATCCCTATTTCTCCCAAATTTTGAATTTTCAAACTACACAACTAACAACCGTTATTCAAACAACCAGATTAAAAACTAAAACTTGGGTTTCCTCCCTAGAAGCGCCTTATTTAACATCGTGCCATGACGCAGACACACTTTCAAGCTTCATTCTTTGGGCTAACCATGGGATCACTCGGTAAACCTCCTTTTGGTCTTGGACTTAAAGAAGCCGAGATTTGAACCATCTGTTTTTCCAACTGCTTAATCGACACCGAATGTGAGGTAACTTTTTGGTTCAGAGAAGAGACATCGTCTTTCATTTCCTTAAGAACCTTGTCCGATCCTTCCACTTTGTTGAAAATAGGTGCAAGCATATCTTCGGTGCAGAAATTTCCAAGATCAGCCCTTGGCTCTTTTGGCTTTTGACGCTCATAGGAAGGTACATATCATTTTTGTCGCCATCCCACTCTCTCCAATTCGTACCACGATCACACAATTCCTTTTCTCAGTCTCTCCAATCGTAATCGCGATGCCTGTTCCAACCTTGATTCCCGCCCAACCTTGGATAGTTCGGATGGAAACTTCCTCCCTAATTTTCTAAGAAATACACTTATTAATTGTACATAGCTTCAAAATGTGGTTCATCTGGATTTACTTCACTAACTATGACCACATTCGCAGCCTTAGAACCACTTCCCATGACATGTTTCGTCAATAGGTCCATTTGGGTCATTATCTTGGCAATGTTTTCATCTCGCTCTTGGTTCTTTTCCATTTTATCCTTTGTCATCCCAAAGTATAAAGGAGACACCAGATCTTCTCTAGTGTACCAAGCACGATTGATTTTTGTCATCTCATCAAGAAGAGTAAATGCTATGTCAAACGGTTGTTACATGATTACTTCTTGAACGAACTGGTCTGCCACACCTTTGTTGACTCAGTCGAGGCTCCGATAGAAATATTGTAGCAACACATTGTTAGGGAGTCCATGAGTTGGATATTGGATCATTAACTTCTGAAACCTCAACCATGTCTCACGAATAGGTTCACCATCAACTTGCTTGAAGTTCTAAAAATTATCCCTCAACTTCACCATATTCGAGGAAGGGAAAAATCTTACATAAAACACATCAGTGAGCTCCTCCCAAGAAGTGATTGATTACCTTGGTAGATAAGTCAACCACTTCGTTGCCTCTCCTTTTTGAGAAAAGGGGAACAAACGAAGTCGGACCGACTCCTGAGTGATGTTCTTGAAAGTTTTGAATGAGATCACGAGGGTCATCAATAGAAAGACCTCCAAAGAGACCCTTTATTTGCAACAGTTGCAACATAGTGCTAGTCACATGAAACACTGCATTGCCCACAGTCGGAGGCAATCGAATAGCACCTGCACTTTCCAACTGATCTTCATTGACAATGTGCAAATTACCGATGTCTTCACTGTGCCCAAGTTGGCTAGCATTGCTCCCATTAAATCTCATCTCTTCACATGTTTAAGAGCATCCAACAAACAAGAAATATAAGTTAATTTAACTACAACAAAATCAATTCACAACTAAACTTCACTAAAAGAATTCTAAACACCACTCCCTAGCAGCGGCACAATTTTTGATAATGTTCAACTACACTTCATCTAATTATAAGTGTAGGAGGTCACTAACAAGTATAAACCGTACTAAGAGTTGGGGTCGATCCCACAGGGAGTGATACAGTAAAGAATTTGATTATGAAGTAAAATGGTGTTCTAATCATTTGTAAATGTAGACATATTCTCAATAATAAATTAAATGAGGAGGTTTTGACAATCAATGTCAAACGGGGGTATTTGGGTGAACAATTAGCAAACTACAATTAACCGAGAGTAAACAAGTAGAGGGGGTTTCTTAGGAGTGTGATAAATTGAATGTCAATTTCGCAAAATGGGTGATTATTATTTACTAAAAGTCGTTGAATCTTAGTGGGTAGGCTAGGCTTTATATGTAATATCCATTTCTCAATCAACTATCACGAATCAAGCGAGTTCTTTCAAACCTAGAGAAGCACAAAACATATAAAAATCCCAATACCGCAATCAATCTACTTTTTCGAGCTAGATTAGTAGGATTGCATTTAGACCTATTTTATTAAGCTAAATTTGCAATAACACAATCTCTACATTCATCAACTAATAGTTTTAACACTAAAACTCCTTTCTCAAGCAAGCTTAGAGAGTTGAACTAGAATTGCATTTGCAACTACAATTCATCAATTAGAACTCAAACTATTAATTAATTCCAATTCAAATAAATAATAAAATCAGTAAATGCTAACACCCATAAGCTAATTTCAACATTCAACTACATAATCAAACCCCTAAGAATAGGGGTTTTAGCCAAACATAATAAAGAACAAGAAATTGTTACCAACTATGTTTTCCATCTGGTTGGGAAACAATCCACAAGTTTCCAAATGCTCAAATTCAAACTAAAAATCAAACAAACGCTAAATTTCTACTCAAAAGGTCTAAAAACAATGTTTAGAATGTTGAGGATCAAAAACGCAGAACTAGACAATGTGGGAAATAAGTCGGGCTTCACCGACCTAGTCAACGATGCGCTGAGTGCTCCCTTCCATCGCCTTCTTGGCTTGGCCTTTCACCATCTCTCTTTTGTTACTTTAGGCAATCAAGGTCGACATCACCTATCCATTCGGCGCATCGTTGAACCATCAATTTTCTCATCGAGTTGGTCTTGTCCATGGGCTGGCCTGCTGAAACTTTTGGCGAGCTGAAGGTCCACTCTGCGACTCGCTGAGTGGCTTTGGCGAGTACCAAATCTTGATTTTCTTTAGTTTTTTCACTTCTTTTTACCTGGTATTTTCCTTGCCTTTCTTTTTCGCCTTCAATGTTGCAAATTAATTTGTTAACATTAGTGTAGAGCATAAATAGGGTGTTAACATTAGTGTAGAGCATAAATAAGCATTGAAGACACTAAAACTTGGAATTTTAAGCCCTAAATGAGTTGAAATCCCCGACTAGTCATCTATACCTCGGCAAGATATAGGACAGTTCTGGCAGCGTGGGTGAGATAATGTATCATCACGTAGCTCATAGTAATGGTTGTCGCTTAGAGAATCCCCCAAATAGAGTTAAAACTGTATTTTTATTATATCACATAATATGTTGAGTTCAAAGATCAATAAGTATTTTTTAAAGTTTTAATGATTTGACTCTTTTATTTCTTTACATTCAGTTGAGTATATATCTATATCTATTACAGTAATTTCATTCAGTTATTTCTTATTCAGCTATATTACATACTCATACATTCAATGTATTGATGTCACTGGACCTGCATCTTTTAATGATGCAGATATAAGTTATTAGGATCCTCAATAAGAGTGTATTGAGATCACTTCATTTGCTCTTTGACTTTTGTGTAAGACCTTCTTGGTTTTGGAGGACTCTATTTTTATGAGTTGTTAGCAGTAGTTCCCTTAAAGAGTCGTGTGAATTGTCCCGGCACTTATGTTTGTATAGTAGAGGCTTCATAGATAGACAGTTCTAGTGAGTCCTTCAGTTTCAGATATTCTATTTAAAACTTATGTTTCATACTTAGTATATTCAGTGAAGTTTTTAGATTCAGTAAACTGGTTTTAAGCGTTTCTTTCAATTTTATGCTTGAGTTAGTCTTTTGCTTGTAGTCAACCAGGATGAGGGTTTACTTGAGGGTCAACAATGGTTCTTGAATTCCGACCACAATCCATTCATACTCTAGTGTATTCCTCAAAGTTCAGTCATTGCAATATCATGATGATGTTTCTTATATCATAATTGTGTCCTTGACCTATGCTCATACACTTCATAGAGATTCACATATATGCTCAGTTTTCAGAATAAGGGGCAAAGACTTTAGTCTATTAACCTCGATCTTAATCCATAAAGTTATGGATATCAGCCTCATGATATGAACCTATTCATATAAGCACTCATGTCTCATAGTATGTACAATCTCACAAATTCATGATTTGATCTTAATGGCTAGAAAATGTTATGTCATGCATATTTTATATTAGAACTTTTGAATGAATTGGGCTTATGATCTTTCGCCCTAAAGCTCTCTTAGTGATCCTTTTTAGTTGAGAGTGGTGTTTTTGATAGTAGTGGTGTGATGATAGAGAGTAGGATTGCTATTTTCTTATTGTGATAGTGTTGGTGTGTTTATTCCATCTAAGGTAATAATATAGACTCAAGGTTGGTTAAAGACAGTTATAAGGAGAAGTATTATTGGGATGAGATTCCCTATAGAGGTATAGAACCTGAATCTTGTGGTTTGGATAAGTATAAGCATCTCATATTTAGCATCTGGTAATTTAGAGATTAAGCTTGCACACTATAAGAGCAAACAATTTGACCTAGACATTTGTAAGAGTAGTCATATACTCTAGTAGGAGCTATGAGTTGCAGCAAATGAAGTGTAGCAAGCAGAAAGAAGAACGTGGTTCAGAAGTGTTTCTAAGCTTGAAAGCTACCAATCATATAACTCAAGGCATAATATTCTTATTCTTACTTCGTCCCCAGATATCCTTGCTTTATGTCAAATAGCTTCAGGTAGAGAATGACTACGTTCAAACTCTTATCATTCTCAACTTATGTGCTATAGACAGTTCCAAACTCTAAGTATGAATCAGCCCCGCCTATGTTGGTAGGCAAGTTCAAAAGTCAGAAAAATAGTAAGAGTAACTATTTTCCTTTCCATCTCAGTTTAACCATCATTCGAGGATGAATGATCCCAAGGGGAGAAATTGTAACACCCCAAAAATTTCTATGTGAAGATCTGAACTATTCTTCATTACATCTAGGGTCGTATCTGGTGATTCTTAAATTTCACATACGTGTAAAGGTAAATTCTTTAGTGTGGGAATGATTTTGGATATCAATTAAGGTCACTAGAATCTCCGAGTACAAAGTTGAGTTGATAGTTTCCTTACCGATTAAGTTTTGATGTAGGATTCTAGTTGGGTCAACTGCAAACGACCATATCTCTTAGAATATAAAGGGTTACATGGCCTATAACCAGTCAAATTAAAGGTATTTGAATTTTCTTTCCAACACCACCAATTTCTCAACAATCTGAGTTTCGAATAAAACGTTATGACCATTTTAGTAACCTAATATAGTGCAGTGACGAATTAGCTGACGGGAAAACATTAAAAAAGGTTGTTTTTGTCTTTTTACCTCTAAAAAAACCCTAAACGAATTTCTTGACTAACTATAGACCCAAAACAATCAAATTTTCATCTCTTAATCCATCATCCTCTTCTCTCTCAAACCCTAAGGCAAAAATCTAAGTAAAAATCAAACTAGAAGACTCCTTTCAAGATTCTTTCAATCTTTTTTCAAGATTCTTCTTCAAGGTAAGTCTTTCTCCAAGAATTTCATTCTTTCCAACTCAAATTCCTCCATAGAATTATGAATCACTAATGAAAATCATAATGCTTGGACATAGAGATTTCAAGAAACTAAATCAAGAATCTCAAGAAAGGTTTTCTTGATTGTTTACCTTCAAGCTAGGGTTTCAAGGCTTCTAATCAAGTTCTTATTCAAGATTCTTTAAGAACCTTGTTTTTCCAAGTATGTAAGGCTATGATAGTGTTGGACTAGTTCGTCCTCTTTCCCTACATTTAGTTTCAAATCAATAAAAGAGAAATCTAAGGCTCTACCCCTAGATTTGAGTATTCTTGAGATGAGTTGATTTTGAGTTCTCAAGTTCCTGTTTCTTTTTGAAATTTTATTCCTAATTATTGAATTGCTATATGTTATGCATTAAGATTCTTGAGTTGAATCGTTCATGTCTATATTTCAACTTGAACCCTATGAATTGAGTATTCTTGAGATGAGTAGTGTCCTTGAGTTCTTGCGTTCTTGAGTTTGAGTAATTAGTTTCCATATTTATATTAAGACCCCTGAGTTGAGTCGTTCATGTCCATAATTCCGCACCCTATGAATTGAGTTATAAATTTTGAGAAACTTTTTGAAGCCAACATTTGAGTTTTAAACTGAGCTTTTGAGAAAGTAAAGATGAGTTTTGAGAAAGAGTTTTTAAAACGTGATTAGTATGACAGTCGATATGTCATCAATATTTAAGCATTATGGTATCTAGATATATCATCAATGTTTATGCAATATGACTTCCCGAGTCATCAATGATTATATCACAATATGATTTTAATATATTTTTGAGAAAAAGTATTAATGTATGAATTGAGTAAGAGTATAAGGGAACTAAGTATTTCCGAAGGTATAAGTTTTTACATTGATAAAAGAGAAACTTTGATTTCTAAATGACATATGAGTTCAAATATATTTCAAGAGAAATTACCTCTTTTAAGAGGATAGTTTGAGCAATTATCTCAAACCAAAGGAAAAGTATGTTTTTAAATATTGAGCATGAGTATATATTATTGGGAGTAGTATTGAGCAACAATATGGGGATGAGTTCAGACAACTCACATTCCTCATAAAGCATGTATGCTAACATGTGTAAAGGATCATACCCTTTAGATGAATCCTAAGTGCCTTCGGGCAGAGCTTAGTGGATCCACTTAGTTGAGGTGTTCTATACCTCGGTAAGGAATAAGACAACTCTGGTAGCATGGGTGAGACGCCGTATCATCACGTAGCTCATAGTGATGGTTGTCGGTTTAAGAATCTCCCAAATAGAGTGAAAAGTGTATTTTTATTATATTACTTAATATGTTGAGTTCATAGATGAGTAAGTATTTTTGTAAAGTTTTAATGATTTCACTCATTTATTTCTTAACATTCAGTTTAGTATATATCTATGTCTATTGCATTGCTTTCGTTCGGGTATTTGTTATTCAGTTATATTACATACTCATACATTTAATGTACTACTTTCATACGACCTACATCTTTCAATGAAAAAAATACAAGTTCTTAGGATCCTCGACAACAGTCTATTGAGATCACTCCATCTGCTCGTCAGCTTTTGAGTAAGACCTCATTTCTTCTAGATGACTCCATTTTTATGATTTGTTAGTAGTAGTTCCCTTGAGGAGCCGTGTGTCTTGTCCCGACACTTATCTTTGTATAGTAGAGACTTCATAGATATATAGTTTAAGAGAGTCTTTTAGTTTCACATGTTTTATTTAAAACTTATGTTTCATACTTGGTATATTCAGTGAAGTTTTGGGATTTAGTAAACTGTTTTTAAATGTTTCTTTCAATTTGATGCTTATGTATGTTTGAGTTAGTCTTCCACTTGTAGTTAGCTAGGATGAGGGTTCTCTTGAGGGCCAGTAATAGTTGTCAAGTACCGGCCGCGTCCAGGGTGTAGGCTCGGGTCGTGACATTAATAAGCTAAATAGACATCAAATGAGGCAAATCTACCACTCATCAATAACCCCATCTTACACTTTTGATTGTCCTCGAGTAAATCAAGAATACAATTAGCTCAATAAGGGTGTCTACAATAGTATTTAATGAGAGCTAACATGGAAGTGACATAACAAAACTACTCTCAACTATATGTTACACTCAATCATGATCAAAAAGCTCCAAATGATGACTAGCCTATCTCAACGAAAGTTGAAGCTCACTTTTAGCTTATGATCTCATACAAGACCATGTTTCAATAAATGCATTCAAGTGGCATCAGATCTAGAATGATTTCATGCTCTCACAAAGAAAATCAACAAAGATATAAGGAATCAATGCAACTCTCACTCTCTCAAAAGAGAAACACATGCAAGCTTTGTCCCATAGGTTTGCCCATACTTTCCAATCATCACACAACCTTGTTGATGCAAGATCTCAAGGGTTTATTAGGCTTGTAATGGGGCGTAGGGTTAAGGTATGGTAAATTAGGTTTAGTAACTTTACTTTTTCAAAGAATTTTTGCAATTATCTTCACCTCTTCTCCAGTTGTTGAGCCCTACCATGTGAATCTCTAGGCCTAGAACCGGACCCACTATACCTACCCTGATATCTAGCTCTGTTGTCGCTACCTCTTGGGCCTCACTATGGAGCTGCACAATAGTGAAGGAATGATCAACGACATCTGGAAAGAAGCGATTCGAGATACCATAGACAGAGCCTCAATATGCAGCTAGAGTCTCAACGCATAAACAGAACACCAAACCCTCTCATATTTTGTAAGTAGAATCATGGTGGCATGATAGGAGAGCTCATGAAGTCTTACCTCATACTAAAACACGGTCATAGAAACCTGCTCCAACCTGGAGAACTGATCCCTAAGGTTATCTCTAATGTTTGAAGGAATGAACATGGCCATGAAGGCCTCAATAAACTCAGTCCAGGTGATCGGAAGAGATCCAACTGGTTAATAAATGTATGCCACCAATGTCTGGCGCTTGCCCATTAAGATGATACACATCAAAATCGGCTCTTCTTGACAAAACAAGACCCAAGGTATGCAGTCACTTAGGAAAAGTAGTCATAAACTAATAGGCATCCTAACCCACAGCCTTAGAAAACCCCGAAGTTGAAAGCCTCAAGAACACTCCGAGAATCTTCTACTTCTTCTCTAGAGACATAACTACGGCTGCAATCACAGATTGGGAACCCCCTGGTGATACCTAGGCCCCAAGTGCCATTGCTGAAGACTGATCTTACTGAAATTTTGTAGGTGTAGGTGTTTGATCTAGTGTTGGTCATGGTACTAGTGTTGAGGCCTGTTGTGTGCAATACAACATAGTCCAAAGCTTCGCAATAGCTTCCTGAAGGTATGGTGTCATAGCCACTCTGGTAGGTGGCTGAGGTGGTCCAGGCCACACCGGCGGCCATAGAACATAGGCTACTAAAAGATTTGTTGCGAGCTCCCGACCCTGCTCTATAACTCGGGTGGAGGTACACCCCTATCAATCAACTGATGTCGCCCCCTACCCTTATCTGCCTTGCAGCGCGTATGAGCCATCCTGCAAAAATAGTAAAACAAATAAGAATTCAAGAAACCAATAACACACAGGCTGCAAAAAAGCGATACAAAGAGAAGACTTCGTAAATACATCATGTAACCTCCCAAAGATAAAACAGAGACGTCTCCGCACTAAGCTGTAGGACTTTACTAGGTATTAGCTATCTATTAGTGAGACCGGTGAACCTGGGGCTCTGATACCAACTTATCACACTCGACTTTCTGAGTCATGCTGTCACCTACTAAAATCCACTAGTAGGTAAGAAGTCTCATAGGCATAATGAGATGTAATGAGTAAAAGGGTGGAACTACACATAAAGTATTACTAACAATAAGAAAAGACAGAAACACAAAGCAAACAAAAAAGTATATACAGAGGAAACCCTCTTAGAACATGGAAGTTACGAGTATAGAATTTTCTAACGTGTTAAATACAAGTCTCAAAATTTGACCACAACAAGTCGTCTCATAGTCAAGAGACAAGATAACATATGTGTAACACCACGTATCCTAGACAAACTAGATTACAGAAATCAGAAGTTGCAGGTGCCACCGACGGGCACCACCCATGGACCGTAGGGTGACCTATGGACCATAGGTGGGGTCCGTGGATCGCCACCTGCAGCCCTCCCCAAAAATAGTCCAAAAAAATGTTTAAGGGTCAACCCACGGCCGAACCCACGGACCGTAGGTCAGACCATGGGTCATGGTCCTGGTCCATGGATAAGACCCCTCAACAACCCCCCTCTGAAGTCAGTCGACCGTTGATAGGATAGACCGTGGGTCACTTAATGATTCGTCGGTCAGTCCATCGGTTGGCCCCGACAGCTTTTAAGTCAGGGGTCATTTGGTCTTCTTTATGTGCTGGACCCCTAAACTACGTCGGTTAACCCCTAAACTACGTCGTTTTAGTCAGTATAGCCTAGTAACTTAATTAGAACTTACCCTAGTCAATTCATTCTCCAAAAATTCATCAAGTTGAACAAAAAGAAGGAGAAAGAGTCGACCAACCCTCTCGAAGAACGCAACAAGGTTTTCTTCATTTCCAGCCCCAAAATAGAAAGATTTCTCCATGAATTTTGTCACCAGGTATGTGGGATTTCACTAGTGGGTTCCTTTCACCCATTGGGTCCCTCAAATTCAGTCAGATTCTTAATTCCCTCCATACTATCTAGACCTAGGGTTTCTAGAATTTTAGCAGATTACTATGATTTGGTTATTGTAACGTTCTCAATCAGATTATAATGTCTTAGTATTATTTTTGCGTAGATTCTTGCATAAACTCAGAACCCTAGTTATGTAGTTCTTTTAGTTCATGAATTACACTAGCTAGGACAGATAAATAGATATACATGCCTCAGTTTTCAAATGTGTCATGACCCAGGGGTACACCTTAGATGTAACATCGCGTACTTGACCCCGAAGGGATCTCAAACAAGCCCTTAGCATATCATAACATAAGATACTAGAAGAGTGCATAAATTTAAAAATAATTCATACAATCAAGTCTTTATAAAAGCAAAGCGGAAGTCTTACTATACTTTTGTCTCAAACCATCTACTACAATACTTTGAATAACTCTTGGGACAAAGCCCATACAATAGTCTCGAAAACATAAAGAAAGACATAAAAGGAAATGATGGATTCATCCTCGAAACTATGAGGACTCACCAAGTTTTGAAGTCTTTGCACTTCTAAAAGCCTATTTTCAAGAATGGAACTCAAATCTCTGAACCCTCAATTTGATTAGAATGTAGGCAAAGTATGCATTAGTACAAAAGTACTAAATATGATAGCATAACATCATAAGAGCATAAAAAAATAAGGGTTATTCAACATAAGACATAATCCATAAGCATAAGAGATACTTCATGAAACATAAGTTATAAGCATAAGAGACAATATCAAAATCATAAGCAAAGTCTCCAACATAAGCATCATATAAGCATTATTCAAATTATTAGTCCTTCATATCATAAGAGAGCTACTTCTCAAGTAACCTCAAAGAACACTTGTGCAATGCATGAATAAGATCCCATAATCTCATTCATACTAAGTACCCCTTTTGGTCATCATAATCATATTTACCAACTCATGGTCTCATCTTTAGTTTAATTCTCATAGACAAGGGAATCGCTCATCTTTAGGCAATCATAGCATAACAAGGAAGGCAACTATAGCACAGTCTTATCTAAACATACATCATATAAGAAAAAAAATTCTTAGGTAACCTTAAGTCATACTTGTGCAATGCATTAATAAGACCCCATAATCATATCCATGCTAAGTACCATTTTTAGGTCCTCATACTCATACTTCTTGATTTTGAGATTAGTCCCCTCTTTAAGACATTGGAACCCTAAGAGATACTTCTTTAAGCACATATTAGTCGCTCTTCTTTACTTTGAACACTATGAAATACTTACACAAGCATGTCTAAGTTCATTATTGTCCTGAAAACTATGATATATTTCACTAAGTATGTCTACGTTCATTAGGTTTGAACAGTTGAGATGCTTTCTCAAGCATGTCCTTGTTCATTATACTTGAGCACTTGGAGATGCTTCATTAAGCATGTCTAAGCTCATTAGTGATTTTGAACACTTGGAGATACTCTTTCTAGTATGTCTTAGTTCATTAATAATCTTATACTAGTTGGGGAAATAGCCTTAACCGCCATGGGACCACATTAGCTTTCACATGATCCCCTCCGATGTTACCCACACCGAGAAGGGTTGGTCTACTTGCCTAAGGTAGAATCAGTTTGTTAGCTTAGTTGGACCCACTAGCTAAATTTCCTACAAGGCACGTTGTTATGTGATACAGAGATTCTACTAGGAAATCCAGACTCAACTTGTGAGGGACTCCATCTCATGAGATATACTTTGAGGGGAAACCCGAACTCTACTTGTGAGAGTTCCTATCTTGAAATCTGGACTCAACTAGGTAAGAGCTTCCATCTCAATTCCATATCCACTCAGTGCTAGGCATACATCCCACAAGATATCTTATTAATTTCTTACTTAATTCATGACCCTTGGAGGGATGTCCTCCTTGACAACCAATCCATGTTTCTAGTAATTCTATCACTTTATACTTTTGATCATTCTTAATTCTTAATCTTAGCCTTACTCTCAAAGCCCTGATCATTAATACTCATAACTACAAGCCTTACTCTCAAATATTTACCTTTTACCATCATCTTTCATAACTAGGTTTCAAGGCATTCTAATCACTTTCTTCGTTATAAGGTGATTCTACTCATAATTCATCATAAACGTTCATCTTCAACTTCACTAGTCATGATCCATAATATTACTATAATATAAATCAATTCATGTCTACATGCTCTCATTCATGAACAATTACTATAGACATCATCAATTTTAGAAGATCATCTCTAAGTCTTCAATTTCACCTTTCATGGCATTAACCCACATAATATCAACTTCATCAATTAGACTAGGGTTAACCATGGAAAATACATAATATCTTCATAAGAACATAATTAAATACTAAATCAATCATAAACAAGTACTATCCACTCAATTGGAATTATACTCAACACTACCCACAATATAGGAAGAAACCCTAACAAGGATTGGGTTTTTATCTTCACAATTGGGGGAAATCTAGGGGGCTCCATTGATGGATGAATCCAAGTATGAATAAGCTATCATACCTTGATTATAAAGCCTTCATCAAGCTTGCATTAATGGAGTAATTGGACTTGGCTTAGCTTCTTCTTCTTCTTCTTCTTAGAGTTTTCTAGAGAGGATTTTTTAGATGAAGAACTTTGGGATTCTTTTGGGGTTTTGGAATTAATGAATTAATTGGGGTGGTTAAAGACTAAAAATACTTTATATAGGTGTATAACGTCCATACAAAATGACCCCCACTTAAAACTAACTAAAAAGAAATTTACTAAAAGACCCATCACTAGGCAGCCATGGTGCCAGGCATCACGACAGAGCTCACAAGTTGTGGTCCTGCCCATGGTCCTTAGGCAGTGGCTAAGGTTTGGGGTCTTGTCCCCCAAGAAATGAAGGCAACTTCACGGCCACTCCCACGAGACAGCTAGGCCATCACGAGCTGTGAAGTGGCTCGTGTGGAGGAGGCCAACTTGGGAAGGCTTGAGGTGGCCTACTAAACTATGGGGTGTTACATAATGTTTCATTATCAGAAATAAATGTTGCATTTTCAAATTTGCATGTCAGATTATTGAGCTATTCAATTTACTTAAGTTATGCTATAATTTACACATATTCAATTGGGAGTAGGCTTTATACCGACTTGGACTAGGGTCAGTCACCCTAAAGTCCCAAATCTACATGCCCCCGTAGGTTTATAAGTCCCCTCTGTGGGCATCCGTATAGTGATCACGCCAGTCATGCCTCTGTACCTCTGGCAGGATATATTGGGTCCTCTTGATGGGGCGTATACATCGGACTCCACGTTTAGCTCACGTGGTTTTATGTGAGCTATTAGTAGTACCCACAGTCAGATTATAGTGTATTGACCAGGTTACCAGCTACAATTCAGCATTCAGTTTAGTTCATATTCAGTATTTTCAGTATAGTTATCATGCTCATCTTATATCATTTCTCATTATGCTTTG
Source organism: Solanum piurae (assembly GCA_029582685.1). Taxonomy (NCBI): domain Eukaryota; kingdom Viridiplantae; phylum Streptophyta; class Magnoliopsida; order Solanales; family Solanaceae; genus Solanum; species Solanum piurae. Next base: position 3,831 of record JAJOOO010007163.1, on the reverse strand, counting down.
TTCAGTTATGTATATTGTTCAGCTTTGTTCTATCCTGCATGCTCAGTACCTTTCAAGTACTGACGCATACTCTAACGACACACATGTTTCTTTTACATTCCATCTTTCAGTTTGAGTTTTGATAGATTTAGCTGGGGCATGTCCCAGCATCTCTAGTCAGTTAGAGGCTTTATTTCAGACATAGTTAGATTCAGTTTTAGCTTGGAATTTTATCTTTCAGTTGTCATTAAACTCATAATTTATTTATTCAGATAGAAATGGGTATTCCCAATCATTTCAGTTATATGATGTTTTAAGCTTCCCCACAGTATTTTCTTACTTCAGTTTATCTAGTATGCTTATGATATGCCAGCTCAGGGTTAGCTTGCAGTCACTCATGATCCTAGGTCCTGTGTTAACGTCCAAGTGGTAGCCTTGAGGTGTGAAAAACTTGATATCAGAGCACTAGGCTTAAAATTCCTAGGATTTATGAAAAGCCGCACTAAGTAGAGTCATTTTCATGGGTGTGAAGTGCACCACATCTAATGAGAGGGAGGCTACAAAGTGTATTAGGAAAACTCCACTTTCTTGTTACTCTTATCGAGCATAAGGTATGATATAACTTCTCATTTCTAACTTGACGTTTTGTGTTTCAGATCATGACTCCTCGTACAGCTTACCCCAGGAATGCTAATGCATGCAATGCGAACGTAGCTCCTCCAGCCCCAGATCATGAGGTTTCGAATGCATAGTTTTGGAATGCCATCTAGCTTTTAGCTCAGAGTGTAGCCAACCAGAACAACCATCAGGTTCTAGTTACTGCAAATGCTAGTGGTGGATCAGAGGCAGACAGGGTTCATGATTTTGTTAGGATGAATCGGCCTGAGTTTTTAAGGTCGCAAGTTGGTGAGGATCCCTAAAACTTCATAGATAAGATCAACAAGATCTTTGGAGTGATGTAAGTGATTGTAAATGATAGGGTAGAGGTTGCGTCCTACCAGCTCAAGGATGTAGCTCACATCTGGTTTACTCAATAGAAGGAAAACAGGGGTAAAAATGCCACTCTTTTGACTTGGGAGTGTTTTTCTGGAGCTTTTCTGGATAGGTTCTTTTCGAGAGAGTTGAGAGAGGAAAAAGCTCAGGAGTTCATGAATTTGAGGCAAGGTCCGATGACAATCCAAGAGTACAGACTGAAGTTCACCCAGCTCTTCAGGTGTACTCTTCACATGGCTCTCCAGGTATACTCCTCACATGGTTGCCGATTCTAGGGCTCAGATAAGTAAGTTTCTATTTAGGGTATCTCACTTGGTGAGAACAAAGTGAAGAAATACTATGTTGCTAGAAGATATGAACATCTCTAGGCTCATAAATCACGCTCAGCAGGTTGAGGGAGATAAGCTTAGGGAACAGGCAATGGAGAACAAAAAGTCTAGGGCAGGCAACTATGAGTATTCTAAACGGAAATTGGGTAGTGGAAATCGCTCACAGTTTCAGCATAAATCTCCAGCTCCAGCACCTTCACTAGCTAGTGTTCCATCTTACAGATTTTTATAGGATCAGAAAGGTAGGGCATCAGTCTCTAAGTCTCAGGGGAGGATTTCAGGCACCAAAACCTACCCAACTTGTCCAAAGTGTGTATTGCAGGAAAGGAAAGATGTCTTGGGTGTGGTTAGTCTAGTCACAGGTTAAGAGATTGTCCTTCTTCTAAACAGGGTCAAGGAGGCAATAATGGTAGCGCTCAGTCTACAACTTCAGCAGCACCAGCAGGTCGCCTAACTCAGCAGGGTAACTCATCTGGTACAGGTGGCGGTCAGCACCAAAACAGGTTGTACGCTCTCAAAGCTCACCGGGATCAGGAAAATTCTCCTAATTTGGTCACTGGTACATTACGAGTATTTAACTTATATGTTTATGCTTTGTTAGATTAAGGGTCTAATCTTTTCTTTTGTAACTCCTTATGTAGCAGTCAACTTTGATGTCAGTCTAAAAATTCTCTCAGAACCCTTCTCAGTCTCTACTCCAGTTGGTGACCCAGTTATAGCTAGACGAGTATACAGACATTGCCCTGTCACAGTCTCTCGGAAAGTCACCTCAGCAGATCTTGTAGAGTTAGAAATGGTAGACTTCGATATCATTCTAGGCATGGATTGGTTCCATACTTGTTATGCCTCAATCGATTGTAGAACTAGGATATTTCATTTTTCAGTTTCCAGCGAACCAGTCTTAGAATGGAAGGGTAGTAGCTTAGCGCCTATGGGTCGATTCATTTCTTACTTTAAGGCCAGAAAGATGATCTCTAAGTGTTATCTTTTTCATCTAATCCGGGTTAAGGATACAAGCTCTGAAACCCTAACTCTTGAGTCAGTTCCAGTAGTTAATGAGTTCAGAGAAGTGTTTCTAGAAGATCTTCTAGAAGTTTCTCCTGAAAAAGAAATCGACTTTAGAATTGATCTACTGACAGATACCCAGCCTATTTCTATTCCTCCTTACAGAATGGCTTCAGCTAAGGTTAAGGAATTGAAAGAGCAGTTGAAAGACCTTCAAGATAAGGGCTTCATCAGACCTAGTATTTCCCCATGAGGTGCACTAGTGTTGTTCGTGAAAAAGAAAGATGGTTCTCTCAGGATGTGCATTGACCATTGGCAGTTGAACCAAGTCACAATCAAGAATACGTACCCTATCCCCAGGATTGATGACTTGTTTGACCAATTTCAGGGTGCTAGTCATTTCTGAAAGATAGACCTCCGATCCGATTATCATCAACTCAGAGTCAGAGATATTGACATCCCAAAAACAACCTTCAAAACTCGGTATGGTCATTATGAATTCGTAGTTATGTCATTTGGACTAACCAATGCTCCTGCCGCTTTCACGGATTTGATGAACAGAGTGTTCACGCAGTATTTGGACTTGTTCCTTATCATCATTATTGATGATATCCTCATTTACTCTAGGAATGAAGAAGAGCATACGAATCATTTGAGGGTTGTCCTGCAAACTCTCAAAGATCGCAAGTTAATTGCTAAGTTTAGCAAATGTGAGTTTTGGTTGCAATCTATTGCTTCATTGGTCATATAGTGTCTAGCGAAGGAATCCAAGTGGATTCTCAGAAAATAGAATAAATGAAACAATGGCCCAGACCTACCTCTCCTACATATATCAGAAGTTTATTGGGTTTGGCTGGTTATTATAGGAGGTTCGTAGAAGGATTTTCATCCAAATCTTCTCTATAGACTAAGTTGACTCAGAAAAAGGTTAAGTTTCAGTGGTCAGATGCTTGTGAGAAGAGCTTCTCAGAGCTGAAAACTAGGTTGACGATAGGTCATGTTTTGAATCTACCAGAGGGTTCAGACGGTTATGTGATCTATTGTGACGCCTCTAGAGTCGGCCTAGGTTGTGTGTTCATGCAGCGAGGTAAGGTTATAACTTATGCTTCTAGAAATCTTAAGGTGCATGAGAAGAACTATTTGACTCATGACCTCGAGCTTGCAGCAGTAGTGTTTGCACTTAACATTTGGATATATTACTCGTATGGCGTTCACGTAGATGTGCTCACAAACCATAAGAGCCTTCAGTACGTGTTCACCGAGAAAGAGTTGAATCTTCGCCAAAAGAGATGGCTTGAGTTCCTCAAGGACTATGATATGAATGTTCTTTACCATCCTGGTTGTAACGACCCGAGAGCACCCCCTAGCCGTTACATGCGTATTCAACCTCTCGGAGGTCTTATACAAGCCTTAGCATTCATTCATCGCATAAATCATAAAAATCACTAAGAATTTAAAACTTTTATTCAATAAAACCATAAGACTTCAAGAGTCATCAACATTTGAAAACATCAATACGCAAGCG
>JAJOOO010007162.1:0-14336 GCA_029582685.1 Solanum piurae | reverse complement strand
CAATTTATGGGGGCCTCAAATTTTTATAAATAAAAAATCATGTTTAATTTTTCATGAAAATATTTAATTATTTATAATAAAAAGTATATATATATATAATATTTTTTTCACTAACACTCATATTATTTATCCTTTTTAAGTCCTTATGCACTCTATTTCTTCAAATCTTTGATAGTTAGAGTAATATTCTGTCAAAAATATGAATTAATAGCCGAAAAGTGTTGAACAAAATAAATTACAAATATTCTTTTATTTCTTCGTAACTTTTCATAATAAAGTAGGGTATACCAAGTTACCAACTTTTTGAATCAGATTCTATGATTCTAACTCTTATCTTTATTTAAAATTTATCAACTTATTACTTATAGAACTATATTATCGATTAATATAATAATTGTCTCAATAATGATGGTTTATAATGTTGAATTGATAAAATTTTGCTTAAAAATAATAATTAAAATAAATAAATACGGGAAAAATTTATTTAAATTTTAGGCCTCTAATTAAAATTTCGCTTTAGGCCTCGAATTATGTTGAGCCGCCCCTGACTGGCGGTAGTCCGCGCGGTCATCTTTGATCTAGCTTAGTTAACATCAAGGAATAAATCCGAATCGAAATATATACAAATTTAATATAATTTTATGACTGTATGGAAGGATCTTAATCCTTTTCACCCAAGCAAAGGGTCTGTCGAGATTCAATACGTATTGTTATTGAGCTCATGTGTCTAGCAGTTCTAATCGGGTATGAGCACCCTTTTTCAACTCATTAACGGGCTTAGAACCACGGCTGCCTAGACGGAGTCACAAAGACAAAGCCAATAACATGTTGTAGTAGATCTGACTGTACCACCATCTTGGAACCAAGTCAAGAAATCATATATAAATTTATTTATATTTAGATAAAGTCTAGATCTTTCATGGTAGACATAAAAGCGAAGTTAGTTATCCGATATATATATGATTCTTTAACCGAACATAGTCATGGCTTAGATCTGAGAAATGATAATAAAAGATTTAAACAGAAATAAAATAGTACCTTGAAAAGGTGGCTGACTCCAAGGCCTGGAAAAGAACTATACACTTTATTAACTCCGGTAAGTATTCCGGCGAACTCAAGCTTTACAACGAAAAGAGAGCTTTACAAGAGAGTGAGAGTTTTCTAAATCCTATTTCTAAAACATGTTGTCTACAAAACTAAAACTAAACATTTTTATAGAAAGAAAATAAAATCTTTTACAGTAGATGTGGGTCCCTTATCAATGGGTCTCATATGTACAGGAACAATACTGTTTGATCAACAGTGTATCTACTGTTGATGGCGGCTTTACTGTAGAGATAGTTTTACAGCTTGTCCTTCTTCTTTAGTTCGCGGAGGAAATCTTCCGCCTTTTTTAGCATATCTTCTGAAGTGTATTTTTCTGACTCATCAGGTTGAGCCTCCTGAATATCTTCGGTGATATCATCACTGGTCTCACTTCTCATAGAAGTGTCTGATTTCTCATATTGGATGATGTTGAGAAGCAGACTTCTCCTGACTTCTTTCAAGTAGTCGTTTATCATTGTTTTTTTATCTCCATATTGAACGGAGATTTTTTGGGCAATATGTCTGACCGAGCTATCAGCGATGACTCCCTTTTGGGGAGTACTACTATATTCTTGAATCCTTTTTGAAATAAGATCCATTAATTCTTTCCCATACAAAGTTTTTGTCTTGGGATCTTTTTTCATCAATTTATCCCAAAAATTATTATAAAATGTCCTGTACAAGCAAGGAATTTGTTCCTCGGTGAATCCCACTTCGGAGGTCCATTTATGAATCCAAGGGACTGAAAATTCAATGAAGAAGTAAATCTGGTCTGTCTTCTCCATTTAACAGATATGATATGTGTTATATAATTCGTTAAGGTCTGGTAAAATCTTTATCCATTCTTTATATAATTTGAGAAATGGATCCGGCAAGATTTTAATAGTCGGATCGTGCTATGACCACCAATTTAAAAACCAATTTGGGATTGGTCCTGCAAATATCTTTGCACATATTTTAACAAACCATGTATGTTTGTGTCTGTCATTATTATAATGGAGGACTTTATCAAAGGCCTTAATATAGTCCCAATATGTGAAATTCATTACAATTTTGTTTAGGCTGATATGCCTTTCTTTCATGGTGGAAATACCCTAATCTTCAACAGATATAATATGTTTAATTATCATTTTTGAGAAGTTATAAACATTCTCACTGGTATTGTAACCTGAAAAGTGTTGGAATTCAACACTATCAGTATTCACCAAGATAGTTTCGTAATACAATCAGGTTTTGTATGACTCACCCGAAAAATATAAACGATTTACTAGGTACCTTTGGAATATCTTCCAAAGTTCTTCCTTTCTCTGAATTTCAGAGTTTTCCAAAAGAAATATAATTTCTTTCTGTGATACCTTTTCATAAGACTTGATATCATCATTGTCTTCTTTAGCTATGGATGCAAAAGTATCACTTTACTTCTTTTTAGACTAGTATGCCTGTAGCTGTGCATATAATGGACTGCTTTCTGGAATATCTTTCGGATGTACCAAGGAGGAAGCCTCACTTTGGGAGATTTTGAAGCTTATCAAACTCATTCCTCCTTTTTGTAGTATAACAGGGGAGCTAGAAGATGATCCGTATGACGATGATCCCGGGGACAATCTTCCTCTTCCTCTAGTATAACTTCCCCTTCCTCTGGCCTTGGTTACCCAAGGAGGGTCCATCCTGCAAACAAAATACTTCGTTTTATTCTAATGAATCATAGTAATTACGATAGTAATAATTTTCGTCGTCAAAATCGACGATCTCTTTGCAGTTATTAACAATAGAAAAGATGTTCATCACCATATAATCTATGATTTTCCATATAATTACTTCATGTACATCTCTATTGAGAGGGACCACCTTTAATATAGTAATCAAGGTTTTTTCAGTAAAGAAGGGAGAAAGATAACTCATTGTGATAAATATTTTCTGGATAAGAAATCTGGAGGAGAGATATCACTTTCCTTTTTATAATAGATTTCAAAATCAAAAGGTGCTAACTTTGCTTGCCATCTAGAAAAAAATAATTTTGACGCATCATGTTTAAAATCTTTATCAAACATATCTTTCACAGATTGAGCATTAGTTTTTATTAAAAACTTTTGATTATATAAATCATCATGAAATTTTAATACACATTTGATGATGGTCAGCATTTCATGAGCCACCGTAGCATATTTCTTTTGGGCATCGCTCCATTTCCCGAAATGAAATATGATCAAATATTCATTTTTATCATGGGAATTGATTTGCTTTAATATTCCACCGTACCCAATATTAGACGCATCTGTCTCAATAATCTTTTGCCAAGCTGGGTTAGCAAGAGTTAAACAAGGTAAAGATTGAACGCGAAGTTTAATATTCTTTATCAAAGTGGTGTGACTATCAGTCCAAGGGAATTTATGATCCTTTTTAGCCTATCGTATAAAGGGGCCAAATCTCGAGATAAATTTTTATAAAATGGGGAAATGTAATTTAAACTTTCCAAAAAACTTTGTAATTGTGTCCTATCTGTAATAACATCACGAAAATTTAAGACAAAGTCAATCGATCTTTGAATAGGAGTCACCTTTCCTTGACAGATATGATGTCCTAAAAATCTGACATTAGTTTGAAATAAACTCATTTTTTGTTTAGAAATCACCAATTTATTTTGTATAACTATTTTCTTGAAAATGTCCAAATGCTTGATATACATTTCAAGATTCTTTGTGTATACTAAGATATCATCAAAATAAACAATGATGAAGTCTAAATATGGGTTGAAAATATTATTCATAATTTTCTGAAATTCAGATGGAACATTTTTTAGACTAAATGGCATAACATTCCACTCATATTGTCCAAACGGGACATTAAAAGCGGTTCTATAAGAATGTTCTTTAAATATTTGGATCTGTCAATATCCTAATTTTAAATCAAATTTTAAAAATATATTGGCATCATATAATCTAGACAATAAATATCTTTTATTTGGAATAGGATACCTAATCCATTTTAAATATTTGTTCAAAGGTTTATAGCTTATAACCAACCTGGGAGCACTTCGTTCCCTTTCGACAGCATTGTTAACATAAAATGCAGTACAAGCCCAAGGTGATTTTGAAGGTTTTATCAAACCTTTTTGTAATAAATTATCAATTTTATTTTTGTAAAATTCTACCAATTCGATGTTCATCTGGCAAGGACGAGATTTAGTGGGAATATCATTCTCAGAGAAATCATCTTCATATGAAAGAGTAACTATATGCTTTTTCTGATTCCAAAAAGCACTGGGATGATCAGCACAAATATCAATAGCAATTTGTTCGGAAATTAATTTAATTTTTTCCTGTACTTTAGTGGATTTCAAAGTATCAAATATGTTCATGCTAAATAATTCAAGTTGCAGAGAATCAACATGCTTTTGCTTCATATTAATCAAAGCATTAATACCACGAGAAATAGGGTCAGTGATAAAAGTATAACTAATATCCCTATCTTCATAAGTAGCAGAAAAACCTTTGGCATTTATGCTAGTAAGAGGATAAATAGCATTTATAAAAAGAGTTCCAAGTATAATTGGACGGTAAACTGATTTTTAACCAAGAAAATGAAATGCGGAATGCAAACTTTATTTTGGCAGATGCGAGTATTAGGCAATTTATACTTTATATCTAAAACATGACCAGATGCAGATTTAACCATATGAGTCATTTTTTCAAAGTATTTAGTAGGAACAAGACCTTCTTGAATACAGGATACATCGGCGCCACTATTAATCATAGCAATATCAATTATGGAGAAACTATTGTTAATTAATATGGTGCATTTAACATACCATTTATGAGCAGTTAAAATTTGCATCATTCCTAAAAATAAACCTTGTCTAGGATCAAGATTAAAAGGTTTTGCAAGAGTATTATATATATAACACAATTTAGATATATTATTATATATTTTCTAAAATAAAATAAATTAATAAATATGTGTTTATACAAAACACCAAATAATTACTAAAAAGGGAAGGTCAAAGAAAAAACACACATAAAAATGAGGTTGTGGAGACTTGAAAACGCAACCTAGTCAATGGGATTTCAACACTAAACCAAAAAAACTATACACATCTTTAGTTATAATAGTGTTACTTATAGTATATATAAATATATCCACTATATTTGCTTCTGTTTCATAATCGTATATACCTATTCAGTAAATTTTTACAACGAAGCAGTATCACGTGAATCCCCTTCCCCCTTCCTAAATCCTTCCCTGCATACGGTAGAGCCCCCCCGCCCCCCAAGAGAAAATACAAGAAGAAGAAAAGAGAAAATTAAGAAGAAAGAATTTCTAGTCCCAGGCTATTCTGGCAGGTCTTTTCAAAAGGGATTCTGCAAGAGAACCTTGAGCCTTTTAAAGCCCAAGGTCCTGCCTCCCCACTTTATTTAGCCTAAGAGATAGTCCCATGCCTTGGCTCCCTAGTTTCATATGAGCACATGAGACTTTTGTGAAAGCCTCTTACTTCAATCCTTCTCTACGAGGCCACTTATTTTTGTGCTTAGGTGAGTTGCTTTCTTCGAATATTATTTCAATATTTGGGATTTCCTCCGCCAAATTTATGACGTCGACATTTATATTTTTATAGAGTAATGATATTCTCTCCAAAGTTCTTTCTCATTTAGAGAAGTAGGAAATAACCTCGGCGTCCGAGCTTGACCATCTGAATGAGTGGGATGAAACTGTACAGAGACAGAGCATCATGATACCAAAACCAATTTACTTTGGAGAAAAATACTCTTCCTATGGAAAATGAATGATTACTTTCAGAGGTTGCTGACTGTTGCGAATCTGTGTTTAAAACAGAATTACTGATTTCAACAAACTTTGCAAAAATACAAAGTTATCAAAGTTTAATGAACCAGTAAGAACAGAAGAACATAAATTAATTCACAAAAAACTAAAATCTGTAAAATATACCAGAATCTGTAAAAGACAGAAGGTAAAAAGATCAAGCCCACTGAATGCACAGTGTCCCCTTAAGGAAATTATTCCCCTCTAGTATCCAAGATTTGATTTGGAATATGTCCTCCCAGGATAGAATGATCTCAATCACTAGTGTATTGATACCCGAAACGCTGGTGTCAGCGAGCCACTCAACGGCAGTAAAGTACACGAAAAATATTTTGTGCAGAAGAAGAAGAAGAAACCAAAAAATTTCGAAAGTAAAAAATTCTGAAGAATAACTGGTTTTTATAGCCAAGAGGAACTGATTCTGAAAGGTTGCAACCTTTCAGAATCCACACGACCATTAATGAAAGTTTGTAACCTTTCAAACGGTCCTGGTTGCTCCTGAAAGTTGCAACCTTTTAGAATAGTCATTTCCAACGGCGGGAAATTTAAATAAAACGAGAAAGTTTAAATAAAACGGGTCGCGCGAGGAAACGAGTCGGGTCGGAACATTCCGGTTAATTAACTAATTAATTGAAATGTTTTGGCCATTTAATTTAATTAATTAAATAAATAATTAACTAAATAATTAAAACAAACTTTGTCTAAAAAATAATCTCTCGATCATATTCCAAAGCCAAAGCCGAAGCTGAAGCCAAGCCGAGCGAGCGACGACGACGGTGCGAGGGGGGTCCCTCTTTCCAACCCTTTTAACAATTAATAGAAGTGTTTCTCTATTTAAACTCTTCTATTTTTCTTTCCACCACCGATGAGGAAGAAATGCCTTTTTACTAAAGCATAAGAGGACTTTTTAAGTTCCTCTCTTTTCATCTTCCCTCAATTTCCCATTAACTCTTGCTATATAACCAACAATCCCCCACATGAATGGGGTATGGTTATAACATAAGGAATGCACGGACGAGTGTGTACTTTACAAGCAAGGATTAATTGCATCTGGATAAGTAGGTTTCCCCTTGGAATTTCCGTAGTGAACATATATCGGATATACTCGGTCAATCGGTAGATGTGATATATTTGAACCGTCGAGCTTTGGTGTATACCTATACAATCATATGTCACACAATTAACCCTTTACCATTTATGGTTCTTACGGTTGTGTTCGTTTCAGCCATGAACACTTCCTGATTTCATAAGTGTATAGAGAATAGGCTTTTGACATAAAATTCTCTTTGAAGTGGCTTACACTTCACACTCACATAGGTGATTTCTAACCGTACCATCTCGTAGATACACTATTTGGTCAAATCTTCCAAACTTAGCAAATCATTAAAAACTTAAAGTTTTATTAACTCATTAACAAGCCTTAAAGTCTTAACATTGTTCCTGAACATTGTCTTCATCATAAGAATGGATTGAGTTGATTGACAATGTTGAACCGTTAGTCACAACTTTGTTTTTCTCCTTGAATCTATCTCTTAGGATCTCTAGTCTACTAGATAGAGTTACCGCCATGCTGACTTGTCCTAAGCCGTAAACCCATTCCCTTAGATGATCTTTCAACTGCCTCTCTCACTAGGCCTTTCGTTAGTGGATCTGACACATTATCGCTTGACTTCACATAGTTGTTTTATTTAGGAAAATATATACTAAGACTGGTTTAAGAGTCGCCACTTAATTTTTAAGAAAAATCAAGAAAACTATTGTTTTCAAAAAAACTAAAACAGTAAATCTATTGAAAACTATTAAGGGGGTTCGAGGTTCATATTAGCATTTCGGGAAGGGTTTGAAAGCACCCGAAATGCCCGCTAATACGTGGTTATCCGACAATCAACTATTTGGCTAAAGTAATTTAACTTAACTTAAATTGCAAAAATTGAACTATTTTTATAGTTAGGATCATTTTAAAGGGGAAATAGAAAAATATTGTAATATTATTTAAGTAAAGTATTTTTTGTAAATTTACTTTTTTTTTTTTTTTTAAATCAAGTGAGAGGCGAGTAATTTAGTTAAGTAATCATTTCAAAACGAGTGTCTTCTAGGGAGTTTGATTGTTCGAAACATTAAGATCAATAACAAATACTAACAAGTAAAATGAACACAATAAGGTAGAGAGGGAAAGAGAGTTGGGCCCAAATCTGGTTTCTGTCCGCCTGGACCAGTGTTTGGACCTAATTTTGTTTTGGACCAAAAGGCCCAATTCTCGCCACCTGTCCTAAATTCTAACAATATAATAAACATAATGACTAAATGGACTTAGGCCCAATAAATAAGAAAAAAAAATACAATCCTCTTTATATAAAGAGTGGGCCTTTGGAGCCCAATCTTTTCAATTCTCCCGCCGGCTTCATGTTTTAACTCTGGGACCTGTCCGTCAATTTTTATGGCTGACTCGAAAGGGAAGGATTTGAGCCTTTATGGCTCTCTAAAAAATGCGGGGAAATAAATAAGTTCGTGGCGAACTCGGACATATTTCACATGCAAAACGACAAATAAAATACATAAGTACTAAATCATAAGAAGTATTGGAGCAAAATGATAAGTTATGCAACATTTATATACAACAGTGAATTTGCAATAATTCAACAGCGAACAACAATTTATTTTTAAACAGAATTACTAAGCCAAAGAAAGCAAGGATTCAAGCAAAGAAGAAAGAAAAAATAAATAAAATAAATAAATAAAATCAATCACCCCTATGCAAATTTTGATACTAAAGACATTTAAATCAAGCTTAATGAAGATAAGAAAGGGGATCTAGGAAACTATTACAGTAAGCACAGAAAATAAAATGCTAACTAGGCTTAAATTTCCATAGATAACCCCTTAAACATACTAGAGTAAGACCATTCAAAGGGGACATGTTCATGCAGTTAGTCATTGAACACATTTTAGACAAATGCTCACAGTCAAAAAATCTAAGTTGATCAATACAGAAATAAAACATGAACCAACGATTAAGATAGTATCATGTCAAAATCACAAGCCATAAATATAAGAGAACTGGAGTTGATTCTTTACTTAGGAGCAGTAAGAGACACACTTAGCACAGAAAATAATCAATTTCGATATGGGAAACTTTAAACAACTTGAAGATTTTGTTTAACACTCACAAATACGGAACAATCAACTCACTTAACCCATTAAAAGAAAAACATTTGGACAGAAACTTATATATATATATATATATATATATATAAGTAGTGAAAGATTAGTTAGACTTAAATTTTTAACATTTTTTTATGAGATACATGGAATATAACAGCGACATGTTTGAAATCAAGTAAGTCCTCGAAATTTGAGCAAGACAAAAACAACAATTTTGGTTAAAGAAAACAAACTAGCCGCATTTTGTCAAGCATGATAGGTATCATTAGCTTAGATTTGCAATAATAAAGAGAAAATAACGGCAGACTATCGAAACCATAATCTCTCTTCTTGTCACATTCACATACGAATAGTCGACATTAAAATAAAGTTGCAATGCACAGATGAGCTATCGGCCATAAGATATAACCAAGTTGAACAAAACTAAGCAAACTAGTGATCAAACAATTAAGAAAACTAACCCCAAAAGAATAAAAGTCTAATCAAAGGAACAAACCAGTGGAACATAGATGAAGGTAGGAATTACCTCTTGTTGTGCAGCGACTGAAAGTAACGAGCAAAGATGAGCTCTTCCACCACACGAATTCGAAGCTAGAGCGACCAACCAAAAAACTCTAAGCTAACTTTTAACAAGGAACTTCTCACTACTTCGAATTAAAGGAAAGGAACTGTCTGAAACTTCTCAACAAAACTTCTCATGTATAAAATTTGTTCAAAGAAATTCGCCTCTTTTTTTTTTTTACTCTAAAATTTTTTACTCCAAACCCCCCCCCCCTCTTCGACTAAATGCAAAGAGAGCTTTTATACCAGGAAATTAGGGTAGAAATGGGGGGAAATCCGGATGGAATTTTGCCATTCGAAATCAAAATCCTTTCACCCTTTTGGACAAACATCTTTGGACTAGATCCGGAAGAGGAAAGGGAAATGGGCGATTGGGATCGATCTTCCGTCCTTGGGACTCAACGTGGCATCATCCCATAGCTACAAGGACGAAACAACAGCTGAAATCAAGGAAAAGCTGTACAAGATCGTACCAGCCTGAGGAAGAAGACGTTGGGATTTCGCTTTCCGTCTATCGTCGTTACTTCCGTTTAGACGTCGTTGGGGCTTCTGTGAACTCGCTATTGCGTGAGGCGCGTACAGGGGTCGTGGAGTCGCTCACGCGATGCGGTCGTTTGACGTTCTTGGGTTGCTGCCTGCTGTCGTTTGCCAGCTGCTGTTGCTGGGTTCTGTCGGCTTCTCTGAGCGCTTGGAGCTGCTGTTTTGTCGTGGAATTAGGAGGAAAAAAAAGGTTGGTGGTCGGGTCAATGGTTATTCTGTTCGGTGGGTTTTGGGCTGGTTTCTGTACGTTGAGGTGTTGGGCTAGTTTCTGTTGCTGTTGATGTATGTTGTATGTATAGGAATGGGCATGATCATTGTTGAAGAGTTAAGGAAAATGGGGCTGTTATTATGAGGAAAATAAATGGCCCAACCTCTTGGCCTTGCAATCAAGTATGAATTTCAAACGTAGCCAGATCGAATTAACATTTTCACCGAAATGAATTTAGTTGGTAATTCGGCTAAAAATTAAGTAAGACGAATCGATAAAAATTAATTAGTGAGCTCCTTAATCTTAAAGAAATAAAATAATTAACTTAATTATGAACTAAATAACTTAAAATAAAATAAATAAATAAATAAAAAATGTATAAACTACTATATAACTAAACTAATTAAACAAATATTTGAGTAAAACTAAAATCTTTTTTGAGACAATTTTCGAATATTCATAAAATGTACTAATTATATACATAATTATGTAAAACATATATATTATCTAAAAACTATAAAAAGTGACAAAACTATTTCAAATAACTTGCAAACTATATATTACTATTATTGTTATTTTTATTTGAAATTTATAAAACTAATTATTTTAAATCGTTTGAAATTGAAGAAGCTCGAAATGATTAATTCCTATCGTGGATGTCCAAAATCGGGTGTCAACAACTGTCCCTCATTTTACTTGAATTGATGCAAGAAATTCGAGAAAAATGAAGTTGACTAATCCAATTTTGACCGACCACGTCTTTATCTCTTAGAAAAGGAATTTGGTACGGACTTTTAGAATTATGGCCGAACCCCGGAAATGGATTTCCTACATATCTCAGGATATATGAGAATTCAGGCCACTTGTAGTTCGACACGCTTGATTCTATGCATGATTTTGAAAGAATTCAAAAGTCATCCTGCTACTGAATTATGAAGGCACCAGAATGCTTGAGAATAAAATTTAAGAGCGAATGTTGGAATACAGCCGAGTTTCAACATTGATTCTGCCTATATGTCCCTCAACTTAAGGAATCAGGCTGCTTGTAGTTCAACGCTATCGGTTGAAAAGGGAATCTGTTATGCAAGATAACATTTGGTTCTGGAAAAGCGGCAAAATAAGTCGAGTATGAAAAGGAGGCTTGTAACCTCTTAGTCATGAAATGTGGCATGCTTCACACCCATAAATAAGAACTTACACAGACATAATTTTCAAAGCTCTTGGTGCATTGTCACTCAGATTGGGAAGCTGCTTCCGGTAGAGACCAAAAATTTCCGGACGCGAAACTGAAACCGACAAACCTAAAGATAAACCCACATGCCTTCTGATAGTGGTGTGGTTTGATTGTGGTGGAAGTCGCTCCTCTCCTCGCGTCCTAAGAGTTTGACACTCTTCTTTGGACTATGTCCTAGTTCGCTGCTAAGAAAAAGTTCCACGTTGTGCTGTATCCTTTTTGATGTCGTCCGCACCGTGTTGACACGTAATTGTTCTCCTTGAACATTTGACGTCAACTCTATCGGGTTTGGCATAAAGCAAATAAAGCTTGTGTCTCATATTTGCAATATAATCCTCAATGCACTCTTCATTTAATGTCAAAGCAATAAAATAAGCTGATGTAATATGTTGATAGTTCTCTTGATGTCGTCTTTGCAAAGAAAATGATGCAGTTGATGTTAATTCTCTTGTGATGGGTAAATCTTTATCTTGCGATGCATAACTTTTCTCTTGCGATATATGAATTCCTTTCCCGCAATGCATGAATCTTTTTCCCGCGATGCATGAATCTTCTCTTACAATGTATGAATATTCTCTTGCAATGCATGAACCTCTTTTGCAATGCATGAATCTCTTTTCTCGCGATGCATGAATCTTTTTCCCGCGATGCATGAATCTTTTTCCCGCGATGCATGAATCTTCTCTTGCGATGTATGAATTCCTTTCCCACGATGCATGAATCTTTTTTCCGCGATGCATAAATCTTCTTTGTTGTGCATGGCTTCCTCTTGCTGTGCATGACTTCTTTTGCAATGCGTGAATCTTCTCTTGCAACACATGATCTTTTTCTCTTGCGATGCATGAATCTCTTTCCCGCGATGCATGACTTATTTCTCTTGCAATGCATGACTTTTTGATGATGCCTCCCTGATACCAAACGAAGACGATGCTTCACCCAGCAACATATGTGATATTCTGGGTATCTCTTGGACGGCTGGATCGTCTCAATCGACAATATAAATAAAAATGACCCTCGGAGTAGTGGTATCATCTCATTTGACAATACGATATAAATGATTCTCTAGGTAGTGGTATCGTCTCATTCGACAATACATATAAATAACTTTTAGGGTAAGAATATTATCATATCTGATAATATAATGCAGATGAATATCTTCCAGGTATCTTTAGTTGCTAGAAAGTAATAACATTTCCCTCTTCAAGGTTTTCATTTGTTCCATCTCCGAACATAATTGCATGTTCATTATGAACTTTGCCTTGCTGAGAATTTGAATAAAGTAATGCCACTCATACTCCCAATTCTTGGTATAAGAAGCATAAAATATTTCCTCCATCCACAGAAAAGTTGTCAATTTGGGGAGCTCTTCGCCCTTTTGATTTCTCCATATTCATTGAATGGAAGAATATGCTGATTTTGAGGCAACCTATAGACCTGCATCCACAGAAAAATTGTTAGTTTAAAAATGAGCTGATCTGTGTTGATCTCTTCGGTTGTCTGCTTCTTGTCTTGCTATTTCCGGTTGATTTCTCCGATCTCCCGCCTCTTGATAGATAAGACAAAACATTTTTATGCAAACATAATTGAAACATAAGGGAAAAGCTTTTTTTTTTTTTAAAGAAAAATAGATTTTCAAAGTAATGTTTGGGAAAGGTCACTATCAAGTGTCATGTCACGTCAAGTTTAATGAACGTCTTGGAGGTTGATGTCTTGAGGTCTATCTGATTACTTGTTGGAAAGTATTCAAAGTTGTTCCAACTGCCGATGAACCTTATTGAGATTTTTGAGGTCATCCTCAAAAATTTCGGTCCCAGTTAATTGTCTTGGCTTGTCTCGAACTGTTGGCGAGTAAATCACAGAATTTCTTAGATCTTCTAAAAAATTATGTCCCAGTTGCAAATCTCAAAGTAACTTTAATCTGGACTTTGTTGAGAGATCTTCTTCTTGAGAATTTTTGAGTCCCTCTCAAAAATTCTGTCCCAGTTTCTATTGTGAAGGAAAAATAGAAATCTTACGGGAGATATGACCGAGCCCTTGTGGCGCCTACGTATCCCGTTGAGGCAGGAATCAGGTCAAACGTAGTTCCCCCTCTCGAGGGTTAACAAAAATAAGAAAAATTACAAAGAAATCGACCGGGGCCGACATAGGCCGCCTACGTATCTCATTCTTGAGAATTCAGGTCGAACGTAGTTCAAATACAAGGGAATATTAAAAGGGTAATAAAGGGGTGACCGAGGCCGACATAGGCCGCCTACGTATCTCATTCTTGAGAATTCAGGTCAGACGTAGTTCATTACATAGGGATAGATTTTAAACAAAGTAATTACAAGCAAATAGAACGATTACAAGGAAATGACAGAAATACAAACTGAAATTTTCACACATAATATCTCTTGACAGCATCTGAGTTGATCGGTTTCGGCTAAGGCTGGCAAACGGACAGGACCGGATCAACAGGACCGATTTTACCGGAACCGGTCCTCGTTACCGGATTTCGTTACCGGAACCGGGTCTTACCGGAACCGGTTTTACCGGAAATTTCCAAAGGTTCCGTCCGGTCCCTTAGTTACCGGATAGGAACCGGTTTGGACCGGACCGGAACCGGTTCTTACCGGATCATTGTGTACCTGTAATTTTTTATTTTTTTTATTAACTTTAATTATTATATAATATTATATTATTAATTAATAAAATTATATTATTAAAAAACTTCAATTTAAAACTTTA
>JAJOOO010007161.1:0-17661 GCA_029582685.1 Solanum piurae | reverse complement strand
TTTCTTCACTTTTTTCAATATAAGTAACACTTACATATTCAAAAATTCTGTAAGAAGTACTCCAAGTCATAATTATTATAGTTAAAAAGGGAAAAGGTTCAAAAATGGCCTTACGTATCACAAATGGTTTAAAAATCCCCTCCTTCCACCTATAAAAATGCCCTCAATGTTCCTTTAAGGTTTAAAAATAGCCCTTTCTTTAACAGCACAATGACGTGGCATTGATGAGTCATTTAATGAAACAAGTGGCTTCATCTTATTGGTCCACATAAATTTTAAAATCAAATCTAACTATCCAACCCATCTAAGGTAAAAGATCCAAAGCCACCTACAACCCATTTTTTTCAATCTATGAACATCTCTGTTTTTTCCATGTCTAAGAGAAGAATAAGGAACTTTTGAATTTTTGGTTGAATTTCTATGGAACAGCCAGCAGTTTGAAAAACTGACTTCCTGATTTTCTGTTGTGTTTTCTTTAAGACTTGAATATTTATGAAGTTCATGAACGAGCTGGAGCCGGAGAGGATTTCAAGGCGAGGGATTGAAGTCTTTTAATGGTACTTATAGGTTCAATATAGAATTTCTGTCGAGGCATGAGAGTGGTTTCCGGTGGCAGAATGGCCCATGACTGCTAGAAAATTGTCGAATGACAAATCCATGTTGATTATTTCTGCTGCAAGAATAGGCCTGTTTGGAAGTTCTACACAATGATGGAACAATTGGTAGAGGTGCAGAAAAGATGATTGATAACAAGGAAGGGTGTTTGAATTCTTGTGCAATTTTTAAAAAAAAAACAGGTTAGTTGGTGGATTTGGATCTTTTACCTTAGATGGGTTGGATAGTTAGATTTGATTTTAAAATTTATGTGGACCAATAAGATGAAGCCACTGGTTTCATTAAATGACTCATCAATGCTATTAAAAAAGGGTATTTTTAGACCTTAAAAAAACATTGAGGGCATTTTTTATCTGATAGGTGGAAGGAGGACATTTTAAAACCTTTTCCCTAGGTAAAAACAGTTGAAAAACATAATCGAAAACAAATAGACTCTTCATATAGTATTCAGACACCCAGTTCTTCACTTCCCCAATATAAGTAATACTTACATATTCAAAATTTCTTTAAGAAGTACTCCAAATCATAATTCTTATAGTTAAAATAAGTAGGAAAAAATATAATCCAAATTAAATTGACTCTTCAAATAGCAGTAGCACCATTTTCCAGACCTAACGAGAGTGACATTTTTCCACACCCAAGGGTGCCTCTTAGTGGTCAATAAAGTGGGTTGAGCACCATGAGATCCCAGGTTCAAATCCCAGAAGCAAAAACACTATGGGGTATTTGGCCATCAATTTTTTTTAACCTTTTTTCAGAAGTTGTAGTTGAATTCCGGAATTTGAAAAACAACCAAAGGTTTTTTCACTCCAATTAGTATTCATGATGAAACACAACTCCAATTTTCAAATACTATCATTTTTTCACTTTGAAAGCAAAAACTACTTTTTCAATACTCAGAATTTTCATGGCCAAATGCCCATGGGGCAGAGCTAGGTAGGCTTGAGGGGTTCATCCAAACACCATTCGAAGGGTAATTACACTTCTTATACGCGGTTAAAATTATTTTTTTCATTTGTTTACTTATTCATGAAAATTATAGTTTTGCCACTGAAACGCTCTTGGTAGACAGAGTTACCTAGAAACTGCATGTGGGAGGTGACAGATATCTCGTGGAATTAGTCTAAAGAGAGTGACATTTTTTCTAATTAGGTCAACCAAACGATTAGCCATTCGAAACATAAATTAAGACAAAGAGATTATATGCTTAAATTTTGAGTTACACATATGTGAAAATAGAAGAACCTGAAGAGAAGGATCGAGTGAAAGAGCAGAAGAGAGCTTTGGAAGAGAAAGGAGGCGAGTGATGGTAACGTTCCACGAACGGCTCACACATGCTGCTGCTGCACATTCTACTGCTGGTAGTTTTGAGAAGACGTTGAATAGAAGGTCTTCTCCGATCATATCAATCGTCGCCGGCGATAACGCCGTCGCCGGTGCCCCTGGTTTCTGCCTTGGTTTATCCATTTTCTGGACTGAAAGCCGAAAGCCCCTCGACGTAATGGTTTTGTGTGTTTTCAGTGTTTGGCTTTTAGCATTTTGGTCCTTTAATTATTGGTAAATCTAATTCTAGTCCAAATAAATTTTAAGTATGTTTTTTTGGTCCTCTTGGTATGCAATATGTTTTTATACACTCATACTGGTTTCACCGAGCAACGAACAGCTTCCGCTCTGTGCAGTGGAACGATAACGAGCCAGTGCCTTCCAAGTCCAGTAACGCCTGATGGGCTGCTCCAATTAAACCACCACTTTTAAAACAACCAACAGGGTTGTGGTGTTGGTGGGAGTGTTTCACCCTTAATCAGAGGTCTCGAGTTCGAGCCCTAGTATGGAGAAAATTTTGTTGGGAGCGTCACCCCCGAAATATGCCTTGCAGAGCATGATCCGGATTTATTCGGAGCTCCAATGTGAGCTCCGAACACCGGGTGGAAAACCAAAAAAATGGTGTGGCGAATGCGCTAGCTAAGAAGGGATCTACAACAGATTTTTTATGGAGAATATCATTGTTTTGGATGGATCATCGGCCTTTGGACTGCAATCACTTATTGTGGATCAACAAGGTGATGTAACACATTGTCTGCTTCTATATCAGACGGCAAAATGGGACTAGTAATAGTTTAGTATAAGCATCTATGACTAAAAATAGTAATAGCACATCTAATATGTAGTCTTTGTTTTGTAGTACTGACCCTTCGAGTATAGATAGGCCTTTGTCTCCTACTTGTAATGCCTAACAGTATAAGAATCTTTTGTGATCAAAAGAATACTATTGAGCTTATGTAAAAAAAAAAATATGTTCTCATTTAGTATTTGGTACTCACCTTTAATATGTTGTTGATTGAATTTGTATGGTATATTCCCGTTAAAGAAAAAATGTTTTTTTCCTCAAAATTATGTCTATAGGTTATCACTGATTCTCATTGAGTGTGACCAAATTAAGTTGATGGTTGGTAGGCTACGTTCTTTCCTAAGTTGTTGAGTCTGGAGTCTTCTTTCACAAAATTAAGAAGAAAAGCTCATGCAGGGCACTTACGTAACTTATCACAATGAATAGTAAGCAGTGGTGAATCCAAAATATAAATAATTAGTGAAACACATGAATTTTGAACAATTCAATTATGGTATATAATGCGACTTTTATTAAACAAAGGAATTTTAATAATCAAGGTAGAATAAGATACAATCATCATATAATCATCCAAATAAGGGTGTTGGTTTTTTTCCTAGGTGATTCCAACTTGATGAGATACGAAGATAAGAATGTATTTACAATCAACAACATACTCAATATAATCTCACAAATATGGTCAAAAGAGGATAGGCTATAAATAAACCTTACTTCTACCTTTATGGAGTAGAGAGGTCGTCTCCGAAAGAGGAGAGTTCATTTAAGTAACTGAAATTACAACATACCAATGCTAGAATGGCTTTTGAAATATGTATAGGAGACATTTGCCCCCTACCACCAAATTCCAACACCAAAAAGTACAGAGCAATATCCTATTCAAATCACCAAAGATTTTTTGCCACTACCCATCAGGCAACCAGATTGTCAAAGGCAATGCCAGTTAAGCTCTAATCTTCTGGCAATGCAGGAGGAGTATATGACATAACAAGGTAGACGGTGCTAAATTCGTGCAAACTGCAACGTATACAGCTTTGTCCTTTAGACTCCTTTATGTAGAAGCTATAATCTCCATGTGCAATTTCTCCATTACAATAGGTTCCTGAGAAGGTAACCCCAGGGAAGTTCTCCAAGAAAGGTGAGGCATCTACATTAGGTTCACCGAAATATAACTTTCCACGACCATAGGAAGCGAACATCATACCGCCAAAAACAGACTTCTTATGCATATGCATGCTTCCATTGCTATTAGAATGATCATCATTTTTTAGGTGGTTTAGATCCTGCTTCAGAAGCTTCATGTCGTTTGAAACATCGTTGCAAGAAGCATACGCCAAATCAGGATTTGCATGGTAAAACTGGAAGGAGTCGAAATCACTGATACCATCACCATGGACATAGAGGTACTCGTTATCACCTCTGCAAATTCATATTATTAGTTACAGAAGTAGAGAGAGAGAGAGAGAGAGAGAGAAGACAAGGAAAGGCATAAATAGTTGTAAAGACAGCAGTTTCAACTACGACAACAATATGCCCAGTGTGATCCCACAAGTGGGATTTGGGTAGGATTAGGAAGGGGTGTATGCAAACCTTACCCTACCTTGTGTGAGAGAGAAAGGTTATTTTTTATAGACCCTCGACACAATAAAAGCATTTTCAAAAACAGATTCAACAAATACAAGTAGAAAAGAAAAGTACCATCAGTAAAAATAATAAAGATATACAAACATTAGTAATACAATTGAAAATGCTTTTCCATGTTTGCAGAAACAAACTCAGTTGAGGAGGACTCATATTCTCTCCATGAACCATGGAAACTTCCTAGAGAATAATCCTTCTATCTGCATGCTTTTATACATCAAACACCTCAGGATGGAATTCATGCATACATATCCAAACATCGTAGAACATTCAAACATCATAAGTGAGGATAATCAAGCTCGATAGTGCATTAATCACCTTAAAACCAAATAGAATTCATGCATACACATCGAACTTGTGCGAACATCCCCAAAAGTGCATTTCCTCATCTTTGGAACTCCAACATAGAGAGTTTGAGAATGGGTATGATCTCCCAGCTGGTGAAATCAAATCATAGAAAAGAAACATGAATTCAAAGAGGAGTGAATTATGTTCAAGTGTTTCAAACACACACATGAAGGAAGATGTATACTAGGAGAGGAATTTCATCAATTAGACAGCTTCTAAGTTCTAAATAAGTATGATTAACTTTAAGATTATGCTTTATAGCAGATTATTAAACCATAAAGAATTTTTTTTTAAAAAAGTAATAGTTTAACAAAAGTGATTTCATTACTTTTTCTTATGATGCTATTACCTTGTGTAACTGTGCATGTCAATCATGAACATTCTTCTGTAAATTCTTTTATAACCTTAATTTGCGATGGTCAGAATTTTTTTCTTTAGTTTCCAATAGAATTTGAAAATCAGTCGGACAGCATGATCAACTCTAAGTCTCTAATCATCCAATTATGTCCAATCTGCTATAATGCATCTCGTTAAACCCATTGTATACTCTTCCCTGCTAAGTGAGGCAAGAGCAACAGAGTTCTGACATTTGATGAATCCACGCATTACTGAACTTAAAAAACTTCATTATGATGGAAGGAATCAAAGGGAAAAAAACAACGAGACTAGTTACACCACAAAATCTTGCAAGTATTTTGGTAGTTGCCTTTCTAAACAAACCAGCTATAAATTACTTCCTTCAGAAACTAGCTACTTAACTTTGGTGCTGAAACATTAAACCCAACTTACTTCAGAAGATGAACTATCTTACCTCATCATAAATCTGATCTAAAATAGTCTCACCATCCAGATAAAAATCAATGCCTTTTGTTCTCGCCATGAACAGAGTAGAATTGTCACGAAATTTCGCCTCAACATTAGCAGCTTTGTATATAGGCCCAATTGGTGAAACGCCAGTAGATAACATTACATGAAACTGAGTTTCCCCAACACCTGTTTACCGGGTCCCAGAAAATGATTTTCTCAATAAATTCCCTGGATATATAATATGCTAAATTACCTACATATACAGAAATATTAAGTAGAAGACAAATCTAATCATCAATATATTTATTGATATTTGTGTAAATACCCATATATTTATGTGTATTTATTTAGTGGTTTATGTTGATGATATCATTATTACTGGCAATGATCAAGTCTTTGTTAAGGATGTTATTTCAAAGTTAGACATCCTAGAATTCTTGGAGTAGGCGCAGAAAGCTATGATTTGTGGTTTTCTCGTAATCTGTAAAGATGGCCTAGCAAAGCCTTTGTGCTACACATATATAATATTGTTACCTTTCTCAAAAAAAGAAAAAAGAGAAGAAGAGGATCAATTGATTATGTTTTCTTCCTTCCCATCTCTCTTTCTATTTTATAATTAAGTTGAGGAATAGAACTAGCTAACGATTGAGATGTACTTGAATTGGTAAGTTCATATTATTCCACAAAGATGTTAGCACCAAGCTGATCAAAAGTTAAGTTTGTGATGTGCCCCAAATATTGTGGAATCACACCCCAATATATCATACTAGCATTGGTGGCAAGATTCTCTCCGACCCGAATGCCTTATAAAGTAGTGCTCTTGTTATTGAACAAACAGGATAACATTATGAAACCGCAAAGTCCAGTCAAGAAGCAATTCATACCAGGAGGTTTGTTTGTATCCCTTGAAAACAGAAGAGCTACAGCAGCCGAACTGGACACTCTGTTATTAAAACGGTTACTTATTGTTCCATCTTGGTATAAAAAACGAGAACCCGCGTCACCCACAATGACAGTCTCTTCGGTAAAAGCATAATCTACAAAAATGGGGCACTGAAAATAAAAGTTCTTTCTCATAGAATCAAGTAAGAAGAGAAATTTGGATCCATAAAAGTATATTGCATAGATGAGAACTATGAAGCTCACTCACCCAACTTTGCAAGGACCGGTTTGATGTCAATGTCCTTGTCCTAGAACAACATTCAAATTAATTCAGTTACATTTTTAAGTAAGAAAAAGAAGACTGTTCCTAGATATTTGAAAAGCAAAAACTTCGAGTGTCTCTCAAAGTTCATTCAGCTTTCCAAAGACAAAATTAAATAAATAAAAGAATATTCTCCCTAACAGCTTAAACTTTTAGATGAACTTGTCACACACTTCAATATGGTATTAGAGCAGGCATAGGTCCTAGGTTCGAGTCTCACCACCACTCATTCTCAAAAAAATATCTGCGTGCTTAGCCAATCAAAAAGAATTTTGCATGCACGCAAAGGGGTGTGTTGAAGACAAATACAAATAAATAAAAGTGTTATTTCTCTTAAATGAGTTGGCCACACACTTCAATACAACTTTTAATCCGGCCCACTCTAAAATCTAAATTGATTAGTCCAGACACTCAAACAGAACCTGAATTGCATGAGATTTAACTTTATCCACAATTTAAGGAAAATAAGGCATCACCACTTTGACAAGTAGGGAATAAACTGTTTTGACAAAATGAAAGGTCTTAAGAGACTTGAGACTTACAGAAAATAACAAAACTCCCATTGGTGATGATGCAGAACGAGATAACGAGAGGTCCGTGATACTCCTCATGAAATCATCAATCAAGAGTACCTGAAATTTGTTCTCCCCAAGTTAGTGTAGCCCATTTTAAATGAAGTTAGCACAAATTTTCAACTAGATATAAACTATTCATATCCTTCAAAATTCCAAGTAGGAACTTCATAAATTTGAAATGAAAATCAAGTTAAAAAGTGGAACTTCAGATTTCTCTAAATAAAGGCAGACATATTTGTAAAAATGTTACGGTTACTTGAGTAGAGGATTACCCGAGCCCTTTTTAATGGGATTAAATCAACTATTAATCCTGGCAAGAAACCAACAGTCACTAAAACACCCTCGTCCTCATTACGAAGATCCTCATGAGCCTGGTTATCTTTCATGGTGTTCCACTGAACCTGGAAAAACATCATTTTCCCCACGTCAATTCTTGTTAACAAGAAGTCAGAATGCAATCCTAAGCAGATTCTAGCCTATAACCACTAGATTTACCTCTTCAAACTGGTTAGTGTTAGCATCTTGCCCAAAAATTCCATAGGATATCGAAGTGATAACTGGAATGTGGCAACCGAATCTACCAGTCATCTGCAGAACAATATATCCACCATAAGCAGCACATATAGCTTATTCCAAAGTGTGACAATTCATACGTTGAATGGATGGTTTTATTAATATCTCTAGTTTAACAAAGTACAACATTTCAATTGAAGAAAAATAAAAGGGCCCTTTTTATTCTGATTGTTTCGCGTATTTTAACTTTCTAATCTTCATATTGATTGCCTCCATATATTAAGTAGTTCGCATAGATCGATTATAGGCTTGCTTGTGCCTAAAAAGATATTGTGTATGAATCACTCGATAATTATGCTAAGAGAACTAGGTGAAAATGTTCTCTCATGACTGCCCACATAAAATAATACTGGTCTTTCACTTTTTTGTTGCATCAGGCCAACGCATTTCGAAAGTGATTTGTCATTGGAATAACTACAATATCACTTTTTTCTCAAATCGGTCTTGAGATAAAATTGATTGCAATATCAAATGAATAGTCAAAATATAAATGGTGTCAAACATAAATAAATATCATTGATTTGACACATTTTCTTTAATAAGAATTATAAATAAGGAATGATATTTAGTAAAATTAAAAGCATTTTAGAAATTCAACTTTTGATTTCAGTGCTTCTCATTCTTTATAAGTATTCCAAGTATCTGGACATGCACATCATGCGCGAATTCTATATCAATGAGCATGTTTTTTCTTAAATCAAATAATTATAACTAGAAAATCTTATCGCATTAGTTAGGGATTACTATAATACCTCCAACTAAACACACTCATCTATATCTATATACAAAAATACCCCTTAAAACTCAACAACCACTCTTCTTTTAAGAAAAACAAACTACTCCTACACTCAACCAATGCTTCGTATGAATGTCAACACGCATGATCCTTGAGACTAATAAAACCACCGCTTAGGAAAGGAACAAAAATCAATCAAATAAGTTTACACTTTCATTTTTCATGGTTAATCTTTCACCTAATCAAATACGTAATTTATTAAATTTAATCAGAGTATTACTTTCACCTTCCATCACATTTTGATAATATTTGTTCTCTCTTGAACTTGTATCTGCATATACATGTCGCATTGAGTATGTGTATGTTTGTTTTACTTGTACTATTTCTTAAAATTTGATGGTGATATTTATAATTGAGTGTACATATATAATTACATATGTATGTTGCGAAGTGATTAAGAAAAGAGAAAAGAGGACGATTTTCATCAAAGTCTGAAGATTATTGTGCTAATACTAACATGAAGAAAGGACCAAGGTCACCTGAGGAAGAAATTAAGATAAAAAGACTATCTTTGAGATTTGAACTCTGACACTTGTAAGTGTATAAGATGAAGGTGCAAATTTAAAAATGGAAAAATGAGGTTATAAAATTCTATAACAAGAGTAATCAACTTTGATAAGACAAGTATGGCAAGGCGTAATCGACAATCATTATGGCAGAAGAATATATCATAGATAAAGTTGATGAAATAATGTTGTTTTCGACATCATCTATTAGAGCAATCAAAGTTCAATATGAGATATATCAAAGACTATTTTGTAATGTGATTGATGGAATACATATAAAGTTAGTCGAAGAGTATGCCTTTTGACTTCATTCAATAAAGGGTCAAGTATGCTATATTCTATAATAAATGATGTATGAAATACACATGCAACACAAGTAAAGAGATACTAGTATATATAGAGAGAGAAGATCACATACGAGATAGTGAGCTTCCTCCAAGTTATAAGAAGGACCAATGGAAGCCATTACAAACTGGGGTCGAATCGGCCTAGCTAAAACCTTGTCAACAACCTCATCCACAGTATCCTGCACCAAATGTTCAATTTCAACCCAATAAACTTTTGTCATAAACTAAACAAGATACTCCCATTGCCCAAAATTAGTTCTTCCATGAAGTTTTCAATAAATTACAGTAATTTTTTGTCAATTTTAGTAAAAAAAATTCATCACTTCTCATCAAAATTCAAATTCTTAAACATAAACCCTAACCTGAAGGATGAATCTTATACCTGTAGACAAGGATTGCAGGAAAGAGCAGAAGAAAGGTTTGGAAGAGTGAGAAAGCGATTGATGATGAGATTCCAACTACTGTTCACACATGCTGCTGATGCACATGATTCTGCTGGTAACCGAGACAGAATGTTGATAAGAAGGTCTTCTCCGATTGAGTCGATCGTCGTTGGCTCCGGCACAGTCGCTGCTGCAGCTGCTGCCGCCGCCGTCAATTTCTGTCTTTGTTTGGGCGCCATTTTTCATAACTTAAAAGACGCACTACTTATTCACTGCCTGTATTTGCTTCTTTATATTTTTTAATAGAAAAAGGGTTAAAAATATTTCCAAATCATATAGGAGTATATATATATATATATATATAAAAGAGAATCCTAGATTCACCTACGTGGCGCCATGACAAACAAGGATTTCATTTTAATTTATTTTATTTCTAAAACTAGCATTTCCTTTCATGAAAAGTTGCAACTTTTGTGAAAAATTGTCATTTTTATGAAAAGTTGCAATTTTTATAAAGAGTTGCAACTTTTATGAAAAGTTACAACTTTCATGAAGAGTTACAACTTTCATGAAAAATTGCGACTTTTATGAAAAATTGCGACCTTTATGAAACGTTGTGACTTTTATGAAAGATTGTGACCTTTTCGAAGGGTTGTAACTTTTCCAAAGAGTTGTGACCTTTCCAATAAGACACAATAAATATTTGTTCACGCTACCATTTGTTGTCTATAAATAGAAGAAATTCCTCTCATTTTAAAACAAGGAAAATTTTGAACTACTTCTTCTTTTTCTGAACAATTAAATATTTGTGTACTTTGCTCTTGTTGAATGACTCACTGACACCATTGTTTTTGTATCAATACACTGGTGAATATGATCGTTCTATCCTGAGAGGATATATTCCTTTTAACCTCGGGTACTAGAGGGGAATAATTTCCTTAAGGGGACACTGTGCATTCAGTGGGCTCGATTTTTTTCATTCTGTTTCATTCTATTGTTACATATCCTGGTATGTTTTTTACATTCATTAATTTATGCTTATATTATTAGTTGTTATTTTTTAGTACATGCTTTAGACTTTGTTGTTTATGTTTCTGCAAAATTATTGTTATAAGTATTTGTTAGTACAGATTAAATAACAAACGTTAATTGAACATTCAAGCAAGTTTTCTCTACTGGAATTGTTGAAGGTACAATAAAATAAAGCCCTTACAAATCTCTAATTTCTTCATCAACAACGTCATTCCTTCACATACAAAGATGAGATTTTGTGTTCTTTAGAAAATACTCAGAGAGTTAATAACTTTGCATGCCCATATTTTTTTATTTGTATGTTGTTGCTATCTATTTTTACTAAATTTTATCGGTAAATATTATGAGTACTTTAAGGATTGAAAGTTATTTGAAGTGTTAGTCAATTTTTTGAGGTATGTTATTTCAAAACATGAGAACTTTTCTGGTTAGAATGATTTGTTATCATCATTGGATATCTCATAGTTTACTCCCTTTAATGTATGTTTTTTCTCGCTGCTTTGTTTTCTCCTTAAAATTGTATTGATTATTTTCGTTTGGTATGTATATGATATCACTTGGACAAAACTTTCGCCCTTTTAATGTTTTTTTTCTTCTCATTCGGCTCTTCTAAATATTTTTGGTGTGAGTTATGACTATTTTCGGCAAGCTTAAGCTACAAAAGATATGTCTATTAACATAGATTTGTTGTCCTTCATGTCCCAAGTCATTGTTGAGCGTTTGAGTTATCTAGGTTAGACTCATTTTTAATATTTTTATGTTCGAGAATATTTATTTAACATGAGTCTAGAATCCAAAATTTTGATCTACTTTTACTTTCACAATGCAACAATTATACGTACATATTTCTGAAAAAGTCGTAAAGTTGCATTGATGAAGCATATATAAGGGTCTTCAGAGCAGCAACTTAATGAAGAATGAATTTCTAAAAGGGTCAACAATATTATTTTTTTGTTGTTTCAAATTTATTTTTCTCCTTCTATAAATTTTGTTAGAGTAACAAAGTAACAATAACAAAAAGTGGTGAACGTTTGACCTCAGACAAGTACATTGTCTCTAAAAATTATTTTGTTGTGGTGTACATTTTTAACGGTCTTAATTTATTTATAACTAATATTGATTATCGACAACTTTCACATAAAAAAAAATTCACAAGGAGTTATTCTAACAATAAAATTATCAGATTCTATATTTTTCATGTACAATAAAATGGAAAAAATGATGTTTAATCACTACATAAAAACATCACTCAATTTTAACAAGACAATTATATCATCAAACATATATTATGATAAATTATGTAAAAGATAAAAATGAATAGATATGAAGATATTTTTAATCACTCATTATATATTTACAATTCTTGAGAAATGTGATTATGTCAAATCATCTGATTTCTGTTGAAATATTCTTAAAACCTACTAAAATTTACTTCTTTTTTTTCTTATAACAATCGATTATTGGAAAGATTGTTCAAAAGCTGAGAAAAATTATTTATGAAAATCCTAAACCCGCCTACTTGGCGCTACCACAAACAAGGATTCCCTTTTAATTTATTTATTTACAAAATTAGCCTTCCCCTTTCATAAAAAGTTGTGAAATTTATGAAAAGTTGCGACTTTAATGAAGAGTTGCGACTTTTACGAAAAGTTGTGACTTTTGTGAAAAGTTGCGACTTTAATGAAGAGTTGTGATTTTTATGAAAAGTTGTGACTTTTATGAAAGGTTGTGACCTTTCCGAAGGGTTGCAACTTTTCCAAATAGTTGTAACATTTCTGATAATGCACAATAAATATTTGTTCACACTACTCTTTGTTGTCTATAAATAGAGGGTTTTCCTCTCATTTTAAAAAAAAAATAAAAAATTGAACCTCTTCTTCTTCTTCTTCACAATTAAATATTTGTGCACTTTGCTCATGTTGAGTGGCTCACTGACACCATTGCTTTTGTTACAGATCCCGATATGTATTTTTACAGTCATTAATTTTTGCTTATGTTATTAAGGATAAATGATAAGATGTAATAATTTTCATTTTTCTTTACATTATTAATGGTTGTTACTATTATCCCTATTATTAGAATACCAGTTGAATGTAATATAAAACTATTTATTTACCGTTCAAGAGGGACTATATGTACACAGTTTGACAGTGTTCTGTAAATATTAGATGTCTCAGACAATGCTTGGTTAGCAATATGTTAATATGACAAGTTCAAATTAAGAATAAATTATTCAATGTATTATTCAGAACATTAAATCAAAGCACTCATAATGGGGAAAACGTGGGAGCAAACCTTAAACCATATCGGGGTAACAATTACATTACAAAATCAGTAAAATGTGACCTAATTGAGGTAGATTACTCCCACACGAAGCGCGGGCAATTTACCTAGTATATATATAAAAGATAATCTTATGTCCGCCTACGTGGCGTCACCACAAATCAGGATTCCCTTTTAATTTATTTATTTCCACAAACCAGTCTTCCTTTCATGAAAAGTTGTGAGTTTTATAAAAATTTATCACTTTTATGAAAAGTTGCGACTTCAATTAAGAGTTGCGACTTTTATGAAAAAGTTGTGACTTTTATGAAAGGTTGTGACCTTTCCGAAGGGTTGCAACTTTTTCAAATAATTGTGACATTTCCGATAATGCACAACAATCATTTGTTCACACTACTCTTTGTTGTCTATAAATAGAGAGATTTCCTCTCATTTTAAAACAACAACAATTCTGAACTTCTTATTCTTCTTCTGCACAATTAAATATTGGTCTACTTTGCTCCTGTTGAGTTGCTCACTGACACCATTGTTATGTTACAGATCCTGGAATTTTTTGAACAGTCATAAATTTATGCTCATGTTATTAAGGATAAATGATAAGATGTTATAATTTTCATTTTTCTTTATATTATTAATATTTGTTACTACGTAATATTGTATGTAAAATAATATAGTGTTTTACTTTTTAATGATTGATAGGTTTTAAGTATTATTTTATAAATTCCGTGATATTAAATTTCCGCGCGAAGCACAAATAATTTTACTAGTTCCTTTAATATATTAGGTTTACACTCCATTATACTATGCAACTATTTATATCCATGTTATCCATAGACTTGTCACTTGTACACGAATACCCTTTAATTAACCTGATTTTTTTTTAAACGACTCATTTTCAAATTGAAACTCATGACCGACCCTCTGTCTATCTTAACCCAAACAAATTAACTTATTTCCCATATGTTGAAGTTCTTTTGGAAATGGGTTATATTTGTTTGGATTAAGATAGATAGAGGATCATACATGTATTTCAACTTTGAAATGGGTTGTTTTTAAGATATTTGGGGTTAATTTGGGTTGATTTGAGGTTTTCGTCCAAATAGGGGGTATGGGTGACAAGTTACAAGTCTGCTTAAGACGGGATATAAATAGTCACATGATATAATGGAGGGTAAATCTAACTGTTAAATAAAAGCTATGACATATTTTTTACTCTTCTCCCTTTTAAAATTAAAATTATTAGAGAAGCCCCTTGAACTTCTCATTATTTATCATAAA
Organism: Solanum piurae; assembly: GCA_029582685.1. Taxonomy (NCBI): domain Eukaryota; kingdom Viridiplantae; phylum Streptophyta; class Magnoliopsida; order Solanales; family Solanaceae; genus Solanum; species Solanum piurae. The sequence goes on along the minus strand of JAJOOO010007161.1, from coordinate 3,148 downwards.
GATACTATTAATTAAACTTCTTTATAACGGTATTCATATGATATTTACTACTAATTGAAAAGGCTCATCACATATTAGAAATGATCTATATAAAGCATTGGTTCTACGTAATCCACAAAGAGTTGAGCTTTAAAAACTGAGTTTTGTTGGTTGGATAAATTTTTTACTCTATCAATAGGTTTAACTCGTAAAACTAAAGGCTAGAGCTAAATTACATTTACCACTAACTATATTATTATAGATTTATTTTTCTATAGATATATAGAAATTTTTTTACTTTACACTGAGATCAACATAAATTGTAACTCATAGTTAGATACATTCCTAGCTTCGACGTTGGATTATTTAACCTAATACTATAATTATCCGCTCGAAGTAACGTGACATCAACGGTCACATCATTTAATAACAAGGTTATAAGATGGATTAAGTATAACTGATTAAGATAATGTAATCATGTTATTAATTTGACTATTGAGTAGAGTAGTTAAATTTAAAAGTAAATTATTGGCCTTTGAGTGCCAATAAGGAAATTAGATACTTACAATTTTAATTTAGATTCAAGTATGAAGATATACAAGATTTTTTACTCTACATCTGATATTTGATCATCTAGATCTAAGACAAAGTAGCATTAAGTTACGTTGTAGATGTTTGTTCTAGATATTATATCGGTGATGTTCAAGCTTACTTGTGCACACATCGACTATTCCACCATCTCATACTTGATATGTCTTGCACTACAAGAAAACTGTGAATTACATGGGGATTTTCCTGGGAATTAGTATGAAAATTTGCAGAAAAATAAGTTTCCTGCGAATTTCATACTAATCCCCAGAAAAATCCCCATGTAATTCACAGTTTTCTTGTAGTGTTGCCAACACAATATGAGATAACTTTGTCACCAAGCAATGACAGATGTAAAGTAAGGCTACTCGAGCACCCATTATATAATTTTACCCAAACACTATTTTTTTATATTGGAAACTAGCAAAACATACAAAGATATTGAATGAGCACCTAACTTTAGAAAGATAGCAATTCGAGTAGTTGTAGTTGAGCATGCATGACTTAAAAATTATAGGTTTGCCATAGTTGTCAAGATTTAGGCCGATGAAAGAAAATTAACTAGTGTTATAATCTTTAGCTAACCAAAATTGAAAATCAGTAAATTCAGAATGAACGTCAAAGTACAAGAAATAATATACAAAAAAACATCACCATTAGAAAACACAAATAAGAAGAACATTTTACTAATAATCATATTGCTGCAGAATTTTGTAGTGTTGATCACTAGCAAAGCAAACAAAATCACATGCATAATCAACGCAACGGTCATAACATTTATTGAATAAGAAGTGGAGATGGAATAAGTTAAGTATCATTAATTAATAAAATGTATAATGTATTAAACAGTATATATTTAATTAAATTAGACATTGTTATCTCCTGTATTCAGATTAGCAAATCAGAAATACTAAAAGATGAAAAGAAAAACACAAAGAATTATCCGAGTCCACAGAACTCACTGTGTGTCCTTAAGAAATTTAATCCCCTCAAGTACCCGAGGTTGCAGATTAATTCCTCCCAAGATAAAACGGATTAACCATTAAAGAATTAGCGGTACCTCAAACTTCGATAATTTCAACGAACTCAAAATGACAGCAACGAATCACACACACAGAAGCGAACGATCAATTTTATTTTGTAAGAAATGTATGCAAAAGAAGGGAAGAATTCGATGCAGAAAAATGAGAGAAAACCTCTCTATTTATAGCCAACAAAGGGTAAAGGTCACAACTCTTAGGAAAGAAGACAACTTTTCAGAAATGTCACAACACTTTTGAAAAGGCACAACCTTTCAAATGGTCACAACCCTTTAGAAAGGACACAACTTTTCATAATGGTCACAACCCTTCATTTCATGTTCACACCTTTAAAACCCAACAGACATATGTCTAGTATAGTTGTCAGAGAATTCTGTAAGATTAAATACTTTAATGCATATCAGGATCTTGAACACGGTAATCTTACATAGAGATCGTTAGGGAACATACCTGATGCAAAAAAAAAATTATCACATAGAGAAGCGGAAGCGTTAGTCGTAAATTGGTTTCTACCTCCTTGTCCTAGCTTTATGTTACCACAACCGTCAACAATGGAATTACTGTAGAGAATATGTGGTAACCCTAATTGGTGGAGGGAGGACCAATTTATAGAGGTTATGACTTAATTTGGTACGTCCATCAAGTAAACAATGTACGGACGAGATCTATTTCTTATTAAATATTATTTATGATATTACTTGGGTTACAAGTAAACTTGGGCCATAAGTAAGAAATAATTAATAATAATTAATAATAATTCTTACATTCTCCCTCTTGGCCCAATGACCATATAACATTAATATTTCATAAACATTAGTTGCGCGTCTAATAAATCTCTTCTATAATGCCCATCATCATACCACAATATAACAAACTACTAATGCGAGTTATGGAAGTTGTACATAAATTTTAAGCTACATACTTCCTTCCATATACTACTACATTAACAACTCATCATACTAGGTTCATAAGCTATAAAACATATAACATTACGGTCCACAATAATGTCTCATAGAGACTTATCTTGTAATATCTCAAAACAATAATGTGTACACCATTATGAGAAACAAGATATTCATTAATGTATATCAGAAACACATAATTTGAGCTCAGAGTGTAAAAACATCATAAATGTATCAATCATAACTACAACTAGGACCCATTCTTTGAACATGTTCTTTAAATGTCTTTGGTTGTAAGCCTTTTATTAACAGATCTGCAATCATGATATCAGTTCTAATATTCTCAAGTAACACACTTTGTTTCTGAACTTCTTCCTTAACAGTAAAGTACTTTAATTGCATATGTTTGGCACATTTGGAGTACTTATCATTCTTGGAAAAGAATATTGTTGCAGCATTATCACAATAAATTTTTAGCGGCTTGGTAATGGTGTCGACAACCCCCAGTCCTGAAATGCAGCCATAATGCATGAATTGTGGTTTCATAACATGCCACAAACTTTCTTTGCAGTTTTTTTTTCATTAATCAATTCCAGGATTACTTTGATATCTTCCTAGCATTCCGACCGCAAAACTAAT